>JAYJML010000350.1:0-41846 GCA_035610835.1 Ophiura sarsii | reverse complement strand
TTCTTTTTTTAATTCATTTCTAGATCTTATTTTCATTCATGTATTTTTATTTATTCTTTTTATTCATTCCTTTTTCTTTTTTCTTTTTATGCTATGACGTGATGCTAATTAATGTTCATAACAATATATTCTATCATTGTGGCGTGGGCATTTGGTGCTATAGTGGTTATTGCTATCTACCGTAGATAGCAGTTAGGGCCTATATGCTATACAGTATGTACATGACTTAAAACTCGCATTCGAGTTTGTATCAACGTTTAGATGAAATTGGTTGTCATTAATACCAAAATATTACATGTGTGTTCCATTTATTTAACCGTTACCTGTACATATACGAATTGCGCCATTCTAAATATGTTGAAATTTGAAGGAAATATTGGTTGAAAATCATCATTTTGTAAAAAGTACTTAATATTTATTAATGATATTAAGTGGTCTTATTGCGCATTGTATACGCTACAATGTGTGAAAATCACATTGATATCGATTGAGTGGTTCTCAAGTTATGATGTAAAACGTGAGGCATGACAGCGCGTGTTTTCAATAGCTCAGACAATGTTAGAAAAAAGTGTTCGAACACTTAGTAGGCCTAATGTAAAGTCATCCCCCTTTCCCCCCTGATCAATGTTGAGTCGCCCAACTTGCCAAACATCAGCCCGTGGCCTAGCAACATTGATTGGTGGGGAGAGGGGAGGGGTATATTAAAGGGGGGCTTTCAGGCTAGCAGATGCAAATTGGTATTTTCACATGACTCTAAAAATGCGTACTATAGGGTAATTAAACGGTGCAAACAATGGTCAGTGTTCGAACACCTTTTTTCTATGATTGTGTATAAAATCGCTTAAGGAAATCATCTAAATTTGGTTTTTGGCGTGTATCTCCAAAAGTATATAAGCTATTCTTCTGAGATTTGGCATGATTATCAGGATGGTTTAGGCCCGTCATCGTGTGTAATATGAATGGGATCGGTGAATGTTAAGGAATTGTTAGTACGATTGAATTGTTGAATATATATAAATGTGTGTAAATGTAAAGGTCATTATGATTATGTATCTTGTCATATACTTGAAATGTATAGCATTACCGACACCAAATACATAGTGAATAAATTATTGTGACTGTTAAATTCTGAGGTGTTTGTATTTAATTTAATTAATGTGACGACTTAATCCAAACACATTTCAACTCTGAAGAGGGACGATTTAACGCTTTCCACGCGGTATACGCAAAGCAGATTTTTCAAAACATTTTCAACTTTCAAAGTCTATCTCAAGGATTACTGGACCAATACTAGGCACGTTTGTACTTATTTCAATGCATTTCAGTAAAGTAGGGCATGATCTAACTAATAAAGGTCAAGAACATTGTTCATGTCAAGTGCTAACTATAACAAATTGATGGATTTCTAAACATTCAATTGATGTTTTACTATGTGTTAATTATTATATGGTTTTATCATGAGTTAGGCCTAATCGAACTTTTATTAATATGCGTAATAATTGAGCGTGTCACTACGTCTTTTCTGCAATACTATTTTTCCGACAACAAATTATGGTCAGTAATCATCTCTTACATTATTAAAATAATGTTCTCTCAGACTGATGACGCAAAACTATAGCCTACATTGATAAACGGGTTCTATTGATGATTTTGGTAAATGGTCAACCGTTAACGTTTTACCATCATCATGCTCATAGACAAACACGCACTTTGAACGATTCACCAACAAGTAAAATTATATACTATAGTTTCTTTTTTTAAAAGACGGAGAATCGTTGCAGTGTGTGTTATGCCAATGAGAAATCGCCAACGTTTTACCTTTACCATCACCTTTCAGCTTCTCCATGCATTGTATTTGTAGATATGTTGTTGCTCTCACTAAACTCTGTTCAGTCTTTTAAGACTCAAGGTGTTCCTATTGGATGTGTATCTGATAGGCTAATCCAAACAAGTCATTGATGTCATGTATCAATTCAATGGAATGTAGAATAGGTGAGTGCCAATCATGTTACAAACACCTTAGTAGTCCGTTCCGCTCTGTTTTACGGATACACTTCATATATTCCATCGAATGCAATAGTATCTTTTCTGAAAACCTTTCACTATCAACACCTCGTTTAGCTCAGTCGATAGATCGCTCGCTTGTTACCAAACCTATATTTAATGGTAGTGGGTTCGAATCTGTCATTGGCCTATCTTACTTTTATTACTTATTCTTTCTTTTTTTAATTCATTTCTAGATCTTATTTTCATTCATGTATTTTTATTTATTCTTTTTATTCATTCCTTTTTCTTTTTTCTTTTTATGCTATGACGTGATGCTAATTAATGTTCATAACAATATATTCTATCATTGTGGCGTGGGCATTTGGTGCTATAGTGGTTATTGCTATCTACCGTAGATAGCAGTTAGGGCCTATATGCTATACAGTATGTACATGACTTAAAACTCGCATTCGAGTTTGTATCAACGTTTAGATGAAATTGGTTGTCATTAATACCAAAATATTACATGTGTGTTCCATTTATTTAACCGTTACCTGTACATATACGAATTGCGCCATTCTAAATATGTTGAAATTTGAAGGAAATATTGGTTGAAAATCATCATTTTGTAAAAAGTACTTAATATTTATTAATGATATTAAGTGGTCTTATTGCGCATTGTATACGCTACAATGTGTGAAAATCACATTGATATCGATTGAGTGGTTCTCAAGTTATGATGTAAAACGTGAGGCATGACAGCGCGTGTTTTCAATAGCTCAGACAATGTTAGAAAAAAGTGTTCGAACACTTAGTAGGCCTAATGTAAAGTCATCCCCCTTTCCCCCCTGATCAATGTTGAGTCGCCCAACTTGCCAAACATCAGCCCGTGGCCTAGCAACATTGATTGGTGGGGAGAGGGGAGGGGTATATTAAAGGGGGGCTTTCAGGCTAGCAGATGCAAATTGGTATTTTCACATGACTCTAAAAATGCGTACTATAGGGTAATTAAACGGTGCAAACAATGGTCAGTGTTCGAACACCTTTTTTCTATGATTGTGTATAAAATCGCTTAAGGAAATCATCTAAATTTGGTTTTTGGCGTGTATCTCCAAAAGTATATAAGCTATTCTTCTGAGATTTGGCATGATTATCAGGATGGTTTAGGCCCGTCATCGTGTGTAATATGAATGGGATCGGTGAATGTTAAGGAATTGTTAGTACGATTGAATTGTTGAATATATATAAATGTGTGTAAATGTAAAGGTCATTATGATTATGTATCTTGTCATATACTTGAAATGTATAGCATTACCGACACCAAATACATAGTGAATAAATTATTGTGACTGTTAAATTCTGAGGTGTTTGTATTTAATTTAATTAATGTGACGACTTAATCCAAACACATTTCAACTCTGAAGAGGGACGATTTAACGCTTTCCACGCGGTATACGCAAAGCAGATTTTTCAAAAACATTTTCAACTTTCAAAGTCTATCTCAAGGATTACTGGACCAATACTAGGCACGTTTGTACTTATTTCAATGCATTTCAGTAAAGTAGGGCATGATCTAACTAATAAAGGTCAAGAACATTGTTCATGTCAAGTGCTAACTATAACAAATTGATGGATTTCTAAACATTCAATTGATGTTTTACTATGTGTTAATTATTATATGGTTTTATCATGAGTTAGGCCTAATCGAACTTTTATTAATATGCGTAATAATTGAGCGTGTCACTACGTCTTTTCTGCAATACTATTTTTCCGACAACAAATTATGGTCAGTAATCATCTCTTACATTATTAAAATAATGTTCTCTCAGACTGATGACGCAAAACTATAGCCTACATTGATAAACGGGTTCTATTGATGATTTTGGTAAATGGTCAACCGTTAACGTTTTACCATCATCATGCTCATAGACAAACACGCACTTTGAACGATTCACCAACAAGTAAAATTATATACTATAGTTTCTTTTTTTAAAAGACGGAGAATCGTTGCAGTGTGTGTTATGCCAATGAGAAATCGCCAACGTTTTACCTTTACCATCACCTTTCAGCTTCTCCATGCATTGTATTTGTAGATATGTTGTTGCTCTCACTAAACTCTGTTCAGTCTTTTAAGACTCAAGGTGTTCCTATTGGATGTGTATCTGATAGGCTAATCCAAACAAGTCATTGATGTCATGTATCAATTCAATGGAATGTAGAATAGGTGAGTGCCAATCATGTTACAAACACCTTAGTAGTCCGTTCCGCTCTGTTTTACGGATACACTTCATATATTCCATCGAATGCAATAGTATCTTTTCTGAAAACCTTTCACTATCAACACCTCGTTTAGCTCAGTCGATAGATCGCTCGCTTGTTACCAAACCTATATTTAATGGTAGTGGGTTCGAATCTGTCATTGGCCTATCTTACTTTTATTACTTATTCTTTCTTTTTTTAATTCATTTCTAGATCTTATTTTCATTCATGTATTTTTATTTATTCTTTTTATTCATTCCTTTTTCTTTTTTCTTTTTATGCTATGACGTGATGCTAATTAATGTTCATAACAATATATTCTATCATTGTGGCGTGGGCATTTGGTGCTATAGTGGTTATTGCTATCTACCGTAGATAGCAGTTAGGGCCTATATGCTATACAGTATGTACATGACTTAAAACTCGCATTCGAGTTTGTATCAACGTTTAGATGAAATTGGTTGTCATTAATACCAAAATATTACATGTGTGTTCCATTTATTTAACCGTTACCTGTACATATACGAATTGCGCCATTCTAAATATGTTGAAATTTGAAGGAAATATTGGTTGAAAATCATCATTTTGTAAAAAGTACTTAATATTTATTAATGATATTAAGTGGTCTTATTGCGCATTGTATACGCTACAATGTGTGAAAATCACATTGATATCGATTGAGTGGTTCTCAAGTTATGATGTAAAACGTGAGGCATGACAGCGCGTGTTTTCAATAGCTCAGACAATGTTAGAAAAAAGTGTTCGAACACTTAGTAGGCCTAATGTAAAGTCATCCCCCTTTCCCCCCTGATCAATGTTGAGTCGCCCAACTTGCCAAACATCAGCCCGTGGCCTAGCAACATTGATTGGTGGGGAGAGGGGAGGGGTATATTAAAGGGGGGCTTTCAGGCTAGCAGATGCAAATTGGTATTTTCACATGACTCTAAAAATGCGTACTATAGGGTAATTAAACGGTGCAAACAATGGTCAGTGTTCGAACACCTTTTTTCTATGATTGTGTATAAAATCGCTTAAGGAAATCATCTAAATTTGGTTTTTGGCGTGTATCTCCAAAAGTATATAAGCTATTCTTCTGAGATTTGGCATGATTATCAGGATGGTTTAGGCCCGTCATCGTGTGTAATATGAATGGGATCGGTGAATGTTAAGGAATTGTTAGTACGATTGAATTGTTGAATATATATAAATGTGTGTAAATGTAAAGGTCATTATGATTATGTATCTTGTCATATACTTGAAATGTATAGCATTACCGACACCAAATACATAGTGAATAAATTATTGTGACTGTTAAATTCTGAGGTGTTTGTATTTAATTTAATTAATGTGACGACTTAATCCAAACACATTTCAACTCTGAAGAGGGACGATTTAACGCTTTCCACGCGGTATACGCAAAGCAGATTTTTCAAAAACATTTTCAACTTTCAAAGTCTATCTCAAGGATTACTGGACCAATACTAGGCACGTTTGTACTTATTTCAATGCATTTCAGTAAAGTAGGGCATGATCTAACTAATAAAGGTCAAGAACATTGTTCATGTCAAGTGCTAACTATAACAAATTGATGGATTTCTAAACATTCAATTGATGTTTTACTATGTGTTAATTATTATATGGTTTTATCATGAGTTAGGCCTAATCGAACTTTTATTAATATGCGTAATAATTGAGCGTGTCACTACGTCTTTTCTGCAATACTATTTTTCCGACAACAAATTATGGTCAGTAATCATCTCTTACATTATTAAAATAATGTTCTCTCAGACTGATGACGCAAAACTATAGCCTACATTGATAAACGGGTTCTATTGATGATTTTGGTAAATGGTCAACCGTTAACGTTTTACCATCATCATGCTCATAGACAAACACGCACTTTGAACGATTCACCAACAAGTAAAATTATATACTATAGTTTCTTTTTTTAAAAGACGGAGAATCGTTGCAGTGTGTGTTATGCCAATGAGAAATCGCCAACGTTTTACCTTTACCATCACCTTTCAGCTTCTCCATGCATTGTATTTGTAGATATGTTGTTGCTCTCACTAAACTCTGTTCAGTCTTTTAAGACTCAAGGTGTTCCTATTGGATGTGTATCTGATAGGCTAATCCAAACAAGTCATTGATGTCATGTATCAATTCAATGGAATGTAGAATAGGTGAGTGCCAATCATGTTACAAACACCTTAGTAGTCCGTTCCGCTCTGTTTTACGGATACACTTCATATATTCCATCGAATGCAATAGTATCTTTTCTGAAAACCTTTCACTATCAACACCTCGTTTAGCTCAGTCGATAGATCGCTCGCTTGTTACCAAACCTATATTTAATGGTAGTGGGTTCGAATCTGTCATTGGCCTATCTTACTTTTATTACTTATTCTTTCTTTTTTTAATTCATTTCTAGATCTTATTTTCATTCATGTATTTTTATTTATTCTTTTTATTCATTCCTTTTTCTTTTTTCTTTTTATGCTATGACGTGATGCTAATTAATGTTCATAACAATATATTCTATCATTGTGGCGTGGGCATTTGGTGCTATAGTGGTTATTGCTATCTACCGTAGATAGCAGTTAGGGCCTATATGCTATACAGTATGTACATGACTTAAAACTCGCATTCGAGTTTGTATCAACGTTTAGATGAAATTGGTTGTCATTAATACCAAAATATTACATGTGTGTTCCATTTATTTAACCGTTACCTGTACATATACGAATTGCGCCATTCTAAATATGTTGAAATTTGAAGGAAATATTGGTTGAAAATCATCATTTTGTAAAAAGTACTTAATATTTATTAATGATATTAAGTGGTCTTATTGCGCATTGTATACGCTACAATGTGTGAAAATCACATTGATATCGATTGAGTGGTTCTCAAGTTATGATGTAAAACGTGAGGCATGACAGCGCGTGTTTTCAATAGCTCAGACAATGTTAGAAAAAAGTGTTCGAACACTTAGTAGGCCTAATGTAAAGTCATCCCCCTTTCCCCCCTGATCAATGTTGAGTCGCCCAACTTGCCAAACATCAGCCCGTGGCCTAGCAACATTGATTGGTGGGGAGAGGGGAGGGGTATATTAAAGGGGGGCTTTCAGGCTAGCAGATGCAAATTGGTATTTTCACATGACTCTAAAAATGCGTACTATAGGGTAATTAAACGGTGCAAACAATGGTCAGTGTTCGAACACCTTTTTTCTATGATTGTGTATAAAATCGCTTAAGGAAATCATCTAAATTTGGTTTTTGGCGTGTATCTCCAAAAGTATATAAGCTATTCTTCTGAGATTTGGCATGATTATCAGGATGGTTTAGGCCCGTCATCGTGTGTAATATGAATGGGATCGGTGAATGTTAAGGAATTGTTAGTACGATTGAATTGTTGAATATATATAAATGTGTGTAAATGTAAAGGTCATTATGATTATGTATCTTGTCATATACTTGAAATGTATAGCATTACCGACACCAAATACATAGTGAATAAATTATTGTGACTGTTAAATTCTGAGGTGTTTGTATTTAATTTAATTAATGTGACGACTTAATCCAAACACATTTCAACTCTGAAGAGGGACGATTTAACGCTTTCCACGCGGTATACGCAAAGCAGATTTTTCAAAAACATTTTCAACTTTCAAAGTCTATCTCAAGGATTACTGGACCAATACTAGGCACGTTTGTACTTATTTCAATGCATTTCAGTAAAGTAGGGCATGATCTAACTAATAAAGGTCAAGAACATTGTTCATGTCAAGTGCTAACTATAACAAATTGATGGATTTCTAAACATTCAATTGATGTTTTACTATGTGTTAATTATTATATGGTTTTATCATGAGTTAGGCCTAATCGAACTTTTATTAATATGCGTAATAATTGAGCGTGTCACTACGTCTTTTCTGCAATACTATTTTTCCGACAACAAATTATGGTCAGTAATCATCTCTTACATTATTAAAATAATGTTCTCTCAGACTGATGACGCAAAACTATAGCCTACATTGATAAACGGGTTCTATTGATGATTTTGGTAAATGGTCAACCGTTAACGTTTTACCATCATCATGCTCATAGACAAACACGCACTTTGAACGATTCACCAACAAGTAAAATTATATACTATAGTTTCTTTTTTTAAAAGACGGAGAATCGTTGCAGTGTGTGTTATGCCAATGAGAAATCGCCAACGTTTTACCTTTACCATCACCTTTCAGCTTCTCCATGCATTGTATTTGTAGATATGTTGTTGCTCTCACTAAACTCTGTTCAGTCTTTTAAGACTCAAGGTGTTCCTATTGGATGTGTATCTGATAGGCTAATCCAAACAAGTCATTGATGTCATGTATCAATTCAATGGAATGTAGAATAGGTGAGTGCCAATCATGTTACAAACACCTTAGTAGTCCGTTCCGCTCTGTTTTACGGATACACTTCATATATTCCATCGAATGCAATAGTATCTTTTCTGAAAACCTTTCACTATCAACACCTCGTTTAGCTCAGTCGATAGATCGCTCGCTTGTTACCAAACCTATATTTAATGGTAGTGGGTTCGAATCTGTCATTGGCCTATCTTACTTTTATTACTTATTCTTTCTTTTTTTAATTCATTTCTAGATCTTATTTTCATTCATGTATTTTTATTTATTCTTTTTATTCATTCCTTTTTCTTTTTTCTTTTTATGCTATGACGTGATGCTAATTAATGTTCATAACAATATATTCTATCATTGTGGCGTGGGCATTTGGTGCTATAGTGGTTATTGCTATCTACCGTAGATAGCAGTTAGGGCCTATATGCTATACAGTATGTACATGACTTAAAACTCGCATTCGAGTTTGTATCAACGTTTAGATGAAATTGGTTGTCATTAATACCAAAATATTACATGTGTGTTCCATTTATTTAACCGTTACCTGTACATATACGAATTGCGCCATTCTAAATATGTTGAAATTTGAAGGAAATATTGGTTGAAAATCATCATTTTGTAAAAAGTACTTAATATTTATTAATGATATTAAGTGGTCTTATTGCGCATTGTATACGCTACAATGTGTGAAAATCACATTGATATCGATTGAGTGGTTCTCAAGTTATGATGTAAAACGTGAGGCATGACAGCGCGTGTTTTCAATAGCTCAGACAATGTTAGAAAAAAGTGTTCGAACACTTAGTAGGCCTAATGTAAAGTCATCCCCCTTTCCCCCCTGATCAATGTTGAGTCGCCCAACTTGCCAAACATCAGCCCGTGGCCTAGCAACATTGATTGGTGGGGAGAGGGGAGGGGTATATTAAAGGGGGGCTTTCAGGCTAGCAGATGCAAATTGGTATTTTCACATGACTCTAAAAATGCGTACTATAGGGTAATTAAACGGTGCAAACAATGGTCAGTGTTCGAACACCTTTTTTCTATGATTGTGTATAAAATCGCTTAAGGAAATCATCTAAATTTGGTTTTTGGCGTGTATCTCCAAAAGTATATAAGCTATTCTTCTGAGATTTGGCATGATTATCAGGATGGTTTAGGCCCGTCATCGTGTGTAATATGAATGGGATCGGTGAATGTTAAGGAATTGTTAGTACGATTGAATTGTTGAATATATATAAATGTGTGTAAATGTAAAGGTCATTATGATTATGTATCTTGTCATATACTTGAAATGTATAGCATTACCGACACCAAATACATAGTGAATAAATTATTGTGACTGTTAAATTCTGAGGTGTTTGTATTTAATTTAATTAATGTGACGACTTAATCCAAACACATTTCAACTCTGAAGAGGGACGATTTAACGCTTTCCACGCGGTATACGCAAAGCAGATTTTTCAAAAACATTTTCAACTTTCAAAGTCTATCTCAAGGATTACTGGACCAATACTAGGCACGTTTGTACTTATTTCAATGCATTTCAGTAAAGTAGGGCATGATCTAACTAATAAAGGTCAAGAACATTGTTCATGTCAAGTGCTAACTATAACAAATTGATGGATTTCTAAACATTCAATTGATGTTTTACTATGTGTTAATTATTATATGGTTTTATCATGAGTTAGGCCTAATCGAACTTTTATTAATATGCGTAATAATTGAGCGTGTCACTACGTCTTTTCTGCAATACTATTTTTCCGACAACAAATTATGGTCAGTAATCATCTCTTACATTATTAAAATAATGTTCTCTCAGACTGATGACGCAAAACTATAGCCTACATTGATAAACGGGTTCTATTGATGATTTTGGTAAATGGTCAACCGTTAACGTTTTACCATCATCATGCTCATAGACAAACACGCACTTTGAACGATTCACCAACAAGTAAAATTATATACTATAGTTTCTTTTTTTAAAAGACGGAGAATCGTTGCAGTGTGTGTTATGCCAATGAGAAATCGCCAACGTTTTACCTTTACCATCACCTTTCAGCTTCTCCATGCATTGTATTTGTAGATATGTTGTTGCTCTCACTAAACTCTGTTCAGTCTTTTAAGACTCAAGGTGTTCCTATTGGATGTGTATCTGATAGGCTAATCCAAACAAGTCATTGATGTCATGTATCAATTCAATGGAATGTAGAATAGGTGAGTGCCAATCATGTTACAAACACCTTAGTAGTCCGTTCCGCTCTGTTTTACGGATACACTTCATATATTCCATCGAATGCAATAGTATCTTTTCTGAAAACCTTTCACTATCAACACCTCGTTTAGCTCAGTCGATAGATCGCTCGCTTGTTACCAAACCTATATTTAATGGTAGTGGGTTCGAATCTGTCATTGGCCTATCTTACTTTTATTACTTATTCTTTCTTTTTTTAATTCATTTCTAGATCTTATTTTCATTCATGTATTTTTATTTATTCTTTTTATTCATTCCTTTTTCTTTTTTCTTTTTATGCTATGACGTGATGCTAATTAATGTTCATAACAATATATTCTATCATTGTGGCGTGGGCATTTGGTGCTATAGTGGTTATTGCTATCTACCGTAGATAGCAGTTAGGGCCTATATGCTATACAGTATGTACATGACTTAAAACTCGCATTCGAGTTTGTATCAACGTTTAGATGAAATTGGTTGTCATTAATACCAAAATATTACATGTGTGTTCCATTTATTTAACCGTTACCTGTACATATACGAATTGCGCCATTCTAAATATGTTGAAATTTGAAGGAAATATTGGTTGAAAATCATCATTTTGTAAAAAGTACTTAATATTTATTAATGATATTAAGTGGTCTTATTGCGCATTGTATACGCTACAATGTGTGAAAATCACATTGATATCGATTGAGTGGTTCTCAAGTTATGATGTAAAACGTGAGGCATGACAGCGCGTGTTTTCAATAGCTCAGACAATGTTAGAAAAAAGTGTTCGAACACTTAGTAGGCCTAATGTAAAGTCATCCCCCTTTCCCCCCTGATCAATGTTGAGTCGCCCAACTTGCCAAACATCAGCCCGTGGCCTAGCAACATTGATTGGTGGGGAGAGGGGAGGGGTATATTAAAGGGGGGCTTTCAGGCTAGCAGATGCAAATTGGTATTTTCACATGACTCTAAAAATGCGTACTATAGGGTAATTAAACGGTGCAAACAATGGTCAGTGTTCGAACACCTTTTTTCTATGATTGTGTATAAAATCGCTTAAGGAAATCATCTAAATTTGGTTTTTGGCGTGTATCTCCAAAAGTATATAAGCTATTCTTCTGAGATTTGGCATGATTATCAGGATGGTTTAGGCCCGTCATCGTGTGTAATATGAATGGGATCGGTGAATGTTAAGGAATTGTTAGTACGATTGAATTGTTGAATATATATAAATGTGTGTAAATGTAAAGGTCATTATGATTATGTATCTTGTCATATACTTGAAATGTATAGCATTACCGACACCAAATACATAGTGAATAAATTATTGTGACTGTTAAATTCTGAGGTGTTTGTATTTAATTTAATTAATGTGACGACTTAATCCAAACACATTTCAACTCTGAAGAGGGACGATTTAACGCTTTCCACGCGGTATACGCAAAGCAGATTTTTCAAAAACATTTTCAACTTTCAAAGTCTATCTCAAGGATTACTGGACCAATACTAGGCACGTTTGTACTTATTTCAATGCATTTCAGTAAAGTAGGGCATGATCTAACTAATAAAGGTCAAGAACATTGTTCATGTCAAGTGCTAACTATAACAAATTGATGGATTTCTAAACATTCAATTGATGTTTTACTATGTGTTAATTATTATATGGTTTTATCATGAGTTAGGCCTAATCGAACTTTTATTAATATGCGTAATAATTGAGCGTGTCACTACGTCTTTTCTGCAATACTATTTTTCCGACAACAAATTATGGTCAGTAATCATCTCTTACATTATTAAAATAATGTTCTCTCAGACTGATGACGCAAAACTATAGCCTACATTGATAAACGGGTTCTATTGATGATTTTGGTAAATGGTCAACCGTTAACGTTTTACCATCATCATGCTCATAGACAAACACGCACTTTGAACGATTCACCAACAAGTAAAATTATATACTATAGTTTCTTTTTTTAAAAGACGGAGAATCGTTGCAGTGTGTGTTATGCCAATGAGAAATCGCCAACGTTTTACCTTTACCATCACCTTTCAGCTTCTCCATGCATTGTATTTGTAGATATGTTGTTGCTCTCACTAAACTCTGTTCAGTCTTTTAAGACTCAAGGTGTTCCTATTGGATGTGTATCTGATAGGCTAATCCAAACAAGTCATTGATGTCATGTATCAATTCAATGGAATGTAGAATAGGTGAGTGCCAATCATGTTACAAACACCTTAGTAGTCCGTTCCGCTCTGTTTTACGGATACACTTCATATATTCCATCGAATGCAATAGTATCTTTTCTGAAAACCTTTCACTATCAACACCTCGTTTAGCTCAGTCGATAGATCGCTCGCTTGTTACCAAACCTATATTTAATGGTAGTGGGTTCGAATCTGTCATTGGCCTATCTTACTTTTATTACTTATTCTTTCTTTTTTTAATTCATTTCTAGATCTTATTTTCATTCATGTATTTTTATTTATTCTTTTTATTCATTCCTTTTTCTTTTTTCTTTTTATGCTATGACGTGATGCTAATTAATGTTCATAACAATATATTCTATCATTGTGGCGTGGGCATTTGGTGCTATAGTGGTTATTGCTATCTACCGTAGATAGCAGTTAGGGCCTATATGCTATACAGTATGTACATGACTTAAAACTCGCATTCGAGTTTGTATCAACGTTTAGATGAAATTGGTTGTCATTAATACCAAAATATTACATGTGTGTTCCATTTATTTAACCGTTACCTGTACATATACGAATTGCGCCATTCTAAATATGTTGAAATTTGAAGGAAATATTGGTTGAAAATCATCATTTTGTAAAAAGTACTTAATATTTATTAATGATATTAAGTGGTCTTATTGCGCATTGTATACGCTACAATGTGTGAAAATCACATTGATATCGATTGAGTGGTTCTCAAGTTATGATGTAAAACGTGAGGCATGACAGCGCGTGTTTTCAATAGCTCAGACAATGTTAGAAAAAAGTGTTCGAACACTTAGTAGGCCTAATGTAAAGTCATCCCCCTTTCCCCCCTGATCAATGTTGAGTCGCCCAACTTGCCAAACATCAGCCCGTGGCCTAGCAACATTGATTGGTGGGGAGAGGGGAGGGGTATATTAAAGGGGGGCTTTCAGGCTAGCAGATGCAAATTGGTATTTTCACATGACTCTAAAAATGCGTACTATAGGGTAATTAAACGGTGCAAACAATGGTCAGTGTTCGAACACCTTTTTTCTATGATTGTGTATAAAATCGCTTAAGGAAATCATCTAAATTTGGTTTTTGGCGTGTATCTCCAAAAGTATATAAGCTATTCTTCTGAGATTTGGCATGATTATCAGGATGGTTTAGGCCCGTCATCGTGTGTAATATGAATGGGATCGGTGAATGTTAAGGAATTGTTAGTACGATTGAATTGTTGAATATATATAAATGTGTGTAAATGTAAAGGTCATTATGATTATGTATCTTGTCATATACTTGAAATGTATAGCATTACCGACACCAAATACATAGTGAATAAATTATTGTGACTGTTAAATTCTGAGGTGTTTGTATTTAATTTAATTAATGTGACGACTTAATCCAAACACATTTCAACTCTGAAGAGGGACGATTTAACGCTTTCCACGCGGTATACGCAAAGCAGATTTTTCAAAAACATTTTCAACTTTCAAAGTCTATCTCAAGGATTACTGGACCAATACTAGGCACGTTTGTACTTATTTCAATGCATTTCAGTAAAGTAGGGCATGATCTAACTAATAAAGGTCAAGAACATTGTTCATGTCAAGTGCTAACTATAACAAATTGATGGATTTCTAAACATTCAATTGATGTTTTACTATGTGTTAATTATTATATGGTTTTATCATGAGTTAGGCCTAATCGAACTTTTATTAATATGCGTAATAATTGAGCGTGTCACTACGTCTTTTCTGCAATACTATTTTTCCGACAACAAATTATGGTCAGTAATCATCTCTTACATTATTAAAATAATGTTCTCTCAGACTGATGACGCAAAACTATAGCCTACATTGATAAACGGGTTCTATTGATGATTTTGGTAAATGGTCAACCGTTAACGTTTTACCATCATCATGCTCATAGACAAACACGCACTTTGAACGATTCACCAACAAGTAAAATTATATACTATAGTTTCTTTTTTTAAAAGACGGAGAATCGTTGCAGTGTGTGTTATGCCAATGAGAAATCGCCAACGTTTTACCTTTACCATCACCTTTCAGCTTCTCCATGCATTGTATTTGTAGATATGTTGTTGCTCTCACTAAACTCTGTTCAGTCTTTTAAGACTCAAGGTGTTCCTATTGGATGTGTATCTGATAGGCTAATCCAAACAAGTCATTGATGTCATGTATCAATTCAATGGAATGTAGAATAGGTGAGTGCCAATCATGTTACAAACACCTTAGTAGTCCGTTCCGCTCTGTTTTACGGATACACTTCATATATTCCATCGAATGCAATAGTATCTTTTCTGAAAACCTTTCACTATCAACACCTCGTTTAGCTCAGTCGATAGATCGCTCGCTTGTTACCAAACCTATATTTAATGGTAGTGGGTTCGAATCTGTCATTGGCCTATCTTACTTTTATTACTTATTCTTTCTTTTTTTAATTCATTTCTAGATCTTATTTTCATTCATGTATTTTTATTTATTCTTTTTATTCATTCCTTTTTCTTTTTTCTTTTTATGCTATGACGTGATGCTAATTAATGTTCATAACAATATATTCTATCATTGTGGCGTGGGCATTTGGTGCTATAGTGGTTATTGCTATCTACCGTAGATAGCAGTTAGGGCCTATATGCTATACAGTATGTACATGACTTAAAACTCGCATTCGAGTTTGTATCAACGTTTAGATGAAATTGGTTGTCATTAATACCAAAATATTACATGTGTGTTCCATTTATTTAACCGTTACCTGTACATATACGAATTGCGCCATTCTAAATATGTTGAAATTTGAAGGAAATATTGGTTGAAAATCATCATTTTGTAAAAAGTACTTAATATTTATTAATGATATTAAGTGGTCTTATTGCGCATTGTATACGCTACAATGTGTGAAAATCACATTGATATCGATTGAGTGGTTCTCAAGTTATGATGTAAAACGTGAGGCATGACAGCGCGTGTTTTCAATAGCTCAGACAATGTTAGAAAAAAGTGTTCGAACACTTAGTAGGCCTAATGTAAAGTCATCCCCCTTTCCCCCCTGATCAATGTTGAGTCGCCCAACTTGCCAAACATCAGCCCGTGGCCTAGCAACATTGATTGGTGGGGAGAGGGGAGGGGTATATTAAAGGGGGGCTTTCAGGCTAGCAGATGCAAATTGGTATTTTCACATGACTCTAAAAATGCGTACTATAGGGTAATTAAACGGTGCAAACAATGGTCAGTGTTCGAACACCTTTTTTCTATGATTGTGTATAAAATCGCTTAAGGAAATCATCTAAATTTGGTTTTTGGCGTGTATCTCCAAAAGTATATAAGCTATTCTTCTGAGATTTGGCATGATTATCAGGATGGTTTAGGCCCGTCATCGTGTGTAATATGAATGGGATCGGTGAATGTTAAGGAATTGTTAGTACGATTGAATTGTTGAATATATATAAATGTGTGTAAATGTAAAGGTCATTATGATTATGTATCTTGTCATATACTTGAAATGTATAGCATTACCGACACCAAATACATCATTATTGTGACTGTTAAATTCTGAGGTGTTTGTATTTAATTTAATTAATGTGACGACTTAATCCAAACACATTTCAACTCTGAAGAGGGACGATTTAACGCTTTCCACGCGGTATACGCAAAGCAGATTTTTCAAAAACATTTTCAACTTTCAAAGTCTATCTCAAGGATTACTGGACCAATACTAGGCACGTTTGTACTTATTTCAATGCATTTCAGTAAAGTAGGGCATGATCTAACTAATAAAGGTCAAGAACATTGTTCATGTCAAGTGCTAACTATAACAAATTGATGGATTTCTAAACATTCAATTGATGTTTTACTATGTGTTAATTATTATATGGTTTTATCATGAGTTAGGCCTAATCGAACTTTTATTAATATGCGTAATAATTGAGCGTGTCACTACGTCTTTTCTGCAATACTATTTTTCCGACAACAAATTATGGTCAGTAATCATCTCTTACATTATTAAAATAATGTTCTCTCAGACTGATGACGCAAAACTATAGCCTACATTGATAAACGGGTTCTATTGATGATTTTGGTAAATGGTCAACCGTTAACGTTTTACCATCATCATGCTCATAGACAAACACGCACTTTGAACGATTCACCAACAAGTAAAATTATATACTATAGTTTCTTTTTTTAAAAGACGGAGAATCGTTGCAGTGTGTGTTATGCCAATGAGAAATCGCCAACGTTTTACCTTTACCATCACCTTTCAGCTTCTCCATGCATTGTATTTGTAGATATGTTGTTGCTCTCACTAAACTCTGTTCAGTCTTTTAAGACTCAAGGTGTTCCTATTGGATGTGTATCTGATAGGCTAATCCAAACAAGTCATTGATGTCATGTATCAATTCAATGGAATGTAGAATAGGTGAGTGCCAATCATGTTACAAACACCTTAGTAGTCCGTTCCGCTCTGTTTTACGGATACACTTCATATATTCCATCGAATGCAATAGTATCTTTTCTGAAAACCTTTCACTATCAACACCTCGTTTAGCTCAGTCGATAGATCGCTCGCTTGTTACCAAACCTATATTTAATGGTAGTGGGTTCGAATCTGTCATTGGCCTATCTTACTTTTATTACTTATTCTTTCTTTTTTTAATTCATTTCTAGATCTTATTTTCATTCATGTATTTTTATTTATTCTTTTTATTCATTCCTTTTTCTTTTTTCTTTTTATGCTATGACGTGATGCTAATTAATGTTCATAACAATATATTCTATCATTGTGGCGTGGGCATTTGGTGCTATAGTGGTTATTGCTATCTACCGTAGATAGCAGTTAGGGCCTATATGCTATACAGTATGTACATGACTTAAAACTCGCATTCGAGTTTGTATCAACGTTTAGATGAAATTGGTTGTCATTAATACCAAAATATTACATGTGTGTTCCATTTATTTAACCGTTACCTGTACATATACGAATTGCGCCATTCTAAATATGTTGAAATTTGAAGGAAATATTGGTTGAAAATCATCATTTTGTAAAAAGTACTTAATATTTATTAATGATATTAAGTGGTCTTATTGCGCATTGTATACGCTACAATGTGTGAAAATCACATTGATATCGATTGAGTGGTTCTCAAGTTATGATGTAAAACGTGAGGCATGACAGCGCGTGTTTTCAATAGCTCAGACAATGTTAGAAAAAAGTGTTCGAACACTTAGTAGGCCTAATGTAAAGTCATCCCCCTTTCCCCCCTGATCAATGTTGAGTCGCCCAACTTGCCAAACATCAGCCCGTGGCCTAGCAACATTGATTGGTGGGGAGAGGGGAGGGGTATATTAAAGGGGGGCTTTCAGGCTAGCAGATGCAAATTGGTATTTTCACATGACTCTAAAAATGCGTACTATAGGGTAATTAAACGGTGCAAACAATGGTCAGTGTTCGAACACCTTTTTTCTATGATTGTGTATAAAATCGCTTAAGGAAATCATCTAAATTTGGTTTTTGGCGTGTATCTCCAAAAGTATATAAGCTATTCTTCTGAGATTTGGCATGATTATCAGGATGGTTTAGGCCCGTCATCGTGTGTAATATGAATGGGATCGGTGAATGTTAAGGAATTGTTAGTACGATTGAATTGTTGAATATATATAAATGTGTGTAAATGTAAAGGTCATTATGATTATGTATCTTGTCATATACTTGAAATGTATAGCATTACCGACACCAAATACATAGTGAATAAATTATTGTGACTGTTAAATTCTGAGGTGTTTGTATTTAATTTAATTAATGTGACGACTTAATCCAAACACATTTCAACTCTGAAGAGGGACGATTTAACGCTTTCCACGCGGTATACGCAAAGCAGATTTTTCAAAAACATTTTCAACTTTCAAAGTCTATCTCAAGGATTACTGGACCAATACTAGGCACGTTTGTACTTATTTCAATGCATTTCAGTAAAGTAGGGCATGATCTAACTAATAAAGGTCAAGAACATTGTTCATGTCAAGTGCTAACTATAACAAATTGATGGATTTCTAAACATTCAATTGATGTTTTACTATGTGTTAATTATTATATGGTTTTATCATGAGTTAGGCCTAATCGAACTTTTATTAATATGCGTAATAATTGAGCGTGTCACTACGTCTTTTCTGCAATACTATTTTTCCGACAACAAATTATGGTCAGTAATCATCTCTTACATTATTAAAATAATGTTCTCTCAGACTGATGACGCAAAACTATAGCCTACATTGATAAACGGGTTCTATTGATGATTTTGGTAAATGGTCAACCGTTAACGTTTTACCATCATCATGCTCATAGACAAACACGCACTTTGAACGATTCACCAACAAGTAAAATTATATACTATAGTTTCTTTTTTTAAAAGACGGAGAATCGTTGCAGTGTGTGTTATGCCAATGAGAAATCGCCAACGTTTTACCTTTACCATCACCTTTCAGCTTCTCCATGCATTGTATTTGTAGATATGTTGTTGCTCTCACTAAACTCTGTTCAGTCTTTTAAGACTCAAGGTGTTCCTATTGGATGTGTATCTGATAGGCTAATCCAAACAAGTCATTGATGTCATGTATCAATTCAATGGAATGTAGAATAGGTGAGTGCCAATCATGTTACAAACACCTTAGTAGTCCGTTCCGCTCTGTTTTACGGATACACTTCATATATTCCATCGAATGCAATAGTATCTTTTCTGAAAACCTTTCACTATCAACACCTCGTTTAGCTCAGTCGATAGATCGCTCGCTTGTTACCAAACCTATATTTAATGGTAGTGGGTTCGAATCTGTCATTGGCCTATCTTACTTTTATTACTTATTCTTTCTTTTTTTAATTCATTTCTAGATCTTATTTTCATTCATGTATTTTTATTTATTCTTTTTATTCATTCCTTTTTCTTTTTTCTTTTTATGCTATGACGTGATGCTAATTAATGTTCATAACAATATATTCTATCATTGTGGCGTGGGCATTTGGTGCTATAGTGGTTATTGCTATCTACCGTAGATAGCAGTTAGGGCCTATATGCTATACAGTATGTACATGACTTAAAACTCGCATTCGAGTTTGTATCAACGTTTAGATGAAATTGGTTGTCATTAATACCAAAATATTACATGTGTGTTCCATTTATTTAACCGTTACCTGTACATATACGAATTGCGCCATTCTAAATATGTTGAAATTTGAAGGAAATATTGGTTGAAAATCATCATTTTGTAAAAAGTACTTAATATTTATTAATGATATTAAGTGGTCTTATTGCGCATTGTATACGCTACAATGTGTGAAAATCACATTGATATCGATTGAGTGGTTCTCAAGTTATGATGTAAAACGTGAGGCATGACAGCGCGTGTTTTCAATAGCTCAGACAATGTTAGAAAAAAGTGTTCGAACACTTAGTAGGCCTAATGTAAAGTCATCCCCCTTTCCCCCCTGATCAATGTTGAGTCGCCCAACTTGCCAAACATCAGCCCGTGGCCTAGCAACATTGATTGGTGGGGAGAGGGGAGGGGTATATTAAAGGGGGGCTTTCAGGCTAGCAGATGCAAATTGGTATTTTCACATGACTCTAAAAATGCGTACTATAGGGTAATTAAACGGTGCAAACAATGGTCAGTGTTCGAACACCTTTTTTCTATGATTGTGTATAAAATCGCTTAAGGAAATCATCTAAATTTGGTTTTTGGCGTGTATCTCCAAAAGTATATAAGCTATTCTTCTGAGATTTGGCATGATTATCAGGATGGTTTAGGCCCGTCATCGTGTGTAATATGAATGGGATCGGTGAATGTTAAGGAATTGTTAGTACGATTGAATTGTTGAATATATATAAATGTGTGTAAATGTAAAGGTCATTATGATTATGTATCTTGTCATATACTTGAAATGTATAGCATTACCGACACCAAATACATAGTGAATAAATTATTGTGACTGTTAAATTCTGAGGTGTTTGTATTTAATTTAATTAATGTGACGACTTAATCCAAACACATTTCAACTCTGAAGAGGGACGATTTAACGCTTTCCACGCGGTATACGCAAAGCAGATTTTTCAAAAACATTTTCAACTTTCAAAGTCTATCTCAAGGATTACTGGACCAATACTAGGCACGTTTGTACTTATTTCAATGCATTTCAGTAAAGTAGGGCATGATCTAACTAATAAAGGTCAAGAACATTGTTCATGTCAAGTGCTAACTATAACAAATTGATGGATTTCTAAACATTCAATTGATGTTTTACTATGTGTTAATTATTATATGGTTTTATCATGAGTTAGGCCTAATCGAACTTTTATTAATATGCGTAATAATTGAGCGTGTCACTACGTCTTTTCTGCAATACTATTTTTCCGACAACAAATTATGGTCAGTAATCATCTCTTACATTATTAAAATAATGTTCTCTCAGACTGATGACGCAAAACTATAGCCTACATTGATAAACGGGTTCTATTGATGATTTTGGTAAATGGTCAACCGTTAACGTTTTACCATCATCATGCTCATAGACAAACACGCACTTTGAACGATTCACCAACAAGTAAAATTATATACTATAGTTTCTTTTTTTAAAAGACGGAGAATCGTTGCAGTGTGTGTTATGCCAATGAGAAATCGCCAACGTTTTACCTTTACCATCACCTTTCAGCTTCTCCATGCATTGTATTTGTAGATATGTTGTTGCTCTCACTAAACTCTGTTCAGTCTTTTAAGACTCAAGGTGTTCCTATTGGATGTGTATCTGATAGGCTAATCCAAACAAGTCATTGATGTCATGTATCAATTCAATGGAATGTAGAATAGGTGAGTGCCAATCATGTTACAAACACCTTAGTAGTCCGTTCCGCTCTGTTTTACGGATACACTTCATATATTCCATCGAATGCAATAGTATCTTTTCTGAAAACCTTTCACTATCAACACCTCGTTTAGCTCAGTCGATAGATCGCTCGCTTGTTACCAAACCTATATTTAATGGTAGTGGGTTCGAATCTGTCATTGGCCTATCTTACTTTTATTACTTATTCTTTCTTTTTTTAATTCATTTCTAGATCTTATTTTCATTCATGTATTTTTATTTATTCTTTTTATTCATTCCTTTTTCTTTTTTCTTTTTATGCTATGACGTGATGCTAATTAATGTTCATAACAATATATTCTATCATTGTGGCGTGGGCATTTGGTGCTATAGTGGTTATTGCTATCTACCGTAGATAGCAGTTAGGGCCTATATGCTATACAGTATGTACATGACTTAAAACTCGCATTCGAGTTTGTATCAACGTTTAGATGAAATTGGTTGTCATTAATACCAAAATATTACATGTGTGTTCCATTTATTTAACCGTTACCTGTACATATACGAATTGCGCCATTCTAAATATGTTGAAATTTGAAGGAAATATTGGTTGAAAATCATCATTTTGTAAAAAGTACTTAATATTTATTAATGATATTAAGTGGTCTTATTGCGCATTGTATACGCTACAATGTGTGAAAATCACATTGATATCGATTGAGTGGTTCTCAAGTTATGATGTAAAACGTGAGGCATGACAGCGCGTGTTTTCAATAGCTCAGACAATGTTAGAAAAAGTGTTCGAACACTTAGTAGGCCTAATGTAAAGTCATCCCCCTTTCCCCCCTGATCAATGTTGAGTCGCCCAACTTGCCAAACATCAGCCCGTGGCCTAGCAACATTGATTGGTGGGGAGAGGGGAGGGGTATATTAAAGGGGGGCTTTCAGGCTAGCAGATGCAAATTGGTATTTTCACATGACTCTAAAAATGCGTACTATAGGGTAATTAAACGGTGCAAACAATGGTCAGTGTTCGAACACCTTTTTTCTATGATTGTGTATAAAATCGCTTAAGGAAATCATCTAAATTTGGTTTTTGGCGTGTATCTCCAAAAGTATATAAGCTATTCTTCTGAGATTTGGCATGATTATCAGGATGGTTTAGGCCCGTCATCGTGTGTAATATGAATGGGATCGGTGAATGTTAAGGAATTGTTAGTACGATTGAATTGTTGAATATATATAAATGTGTGTAAATGTAAAGGTCATTATGATTATGTATCTTGTCATATACTTGAAATGTATAGCATTACCGACACCAAATACATAGTGAATAAATTATTGTGACTGTTAAATTCTGAGGTGTTTGTATTTAATTTAATTAATGTGACGACTTAATCCAAACACATTTCAACTCTGAAGAGGGACGATTTAACGCTTTCCACGCGGTATACGCAAAGCAGATTTTTCAAAAACATTTTCAACTTTCAAAGTCTATCTCAAGGATTACTGGACCAATACTAGGCACGTTTGTACTTATTTCAATGCATTTCAGTAAAGTAGGGCATGATCTAACTAATAAAGGTCAAGAACATTGTTCATGTCAAGTGCTAACTATAACAAATTGATGGATTTCTAAACATTCAATTGATGTTTTACTATGTGTTAATTATTATATGGTTTTATCATGAGTTAGGCCTAATCGAACTTTTATTAATATGCGTAATAATTGAGCGTGTCACTACGTCTTTTCTGCAATACTATTTTTCCGACAACAAATTATGGTCAGTAATCATCTCTTACATTATTAAAATAATGTTCTCTCAGACTGATGACGCAAAACTATAGCCTACATTGATAAACGGGTTCTATTGATGATTTTGGTAAATGGTCAACCGTTAACGTTTTACCATCATCATGCTCATAGACAAACACGCACTTTGAACGATTCACCAACAAGTAAAATTATATACTATAGTTTCTTTTTTTAAAAGACGGAGAATCGTTGCAGTGTGTGTTATGCCAATGAGAAATCGCCAACGTTTTACCTTTACCATCACCTTTCAGCTTCTCCATGCATTGTATTTGTAGATATGTTGTTGCTCTCACTAAACTCTGTTCAGTCTTTTAAAACTCAAGGTGTTCCTATTGGATGTGTATCTGATAGGCTAATCCAAACAAGTCATTGATGTCATGTATCAATTCAATGGAATGTAGAATAGGTGAGTGCCAATCATGTTACAAACACCTTAGTAGTCCGTTCCGCTCTGTTTTACGGATACACTTCATATATTCCATCGAATGCAATAGTATCTTTTCTGAAAACCTTTCACTATCAACACCTCGTTTAGCTCAGTCGATAGATCGCTCGCTTGTTACCAAACCTATATTTAATGGTAGTGGGTTCGAATCTGTCATTGGCCTATCTTACTTTTATTACTTATTCTTTCTTTTTTTAATTCATTTCTAGATCTTATTTTCATTCATGTATTTTTATTTATTCTTTTTATTCATTCCTTTTTCTTTTTTCTTTTTATGCTATGACGTGATGCTAATTAATGTTCATAACAATATATTCTATCATTGTGGCGTGGGCATTTGGTGCTATAGTGGTTATTGCTATCTACCGTAGATAGCAGTTAGGGCCTATATGCTATACAGTATGTACATGACTTAAAACTCGCATTCGAGTTTGTATCAACGTTTAGATGAAATTGGTTGTCATTAATACCAAAATATTACATGTGTGTTCCATTTATTTAACCGTTACCTGTACATATACGAATTGCGCCATTCTAAATATGTTGAAATTTGAAGGAAATATTGGTTGAAAATCATCATTTTGTAAAAAGTACTTAATATTTATTAATGATATTAAGTGGTCTTATTGCGCATTGTATACGCTACAATGTGTGAAAATCACATTGATATCGATTGAGTGGTTCTCAAGTTATGATGTAAAACGTGAGGCATGACAGCGCGTGTTTTCAATAGCTCAGACAATGTTAGAAAAAAGTGTTCGAACACTTAGTAGGCCTAATGTAAAGTCATCCCCCTTTCCCCCCTGATCAATGTTGAGTCGCCCAACTTGCCAAACATCAGCCCGTGGCCTAGCAACATTGATTGGTGGGGAGAGGGGAGGGGTATATTAAAGGGGGGCTTTCAGGCTAGCAGATGCAAATTGGTATTTTCACATGACTCTAAAAATGCGTACTATAGGGTAATTAAACGGTGCAAACAATGGTCAGTGTTCGAACACCTTTTTTCTATGATTGTGTATAAAATCGCTTAAGGAAATCATCTAAATTTGGTTTTTGGCGTGTATCTCCAAAAGTATATAAGCTATTCTTCTGAGATTTGGCATGATTATCAGGATGGTTTAGGCCCGTCATCGTGTGTAATATGAATGGGATCGGTGAATGTTAAGGAATTGTTAGTACGATTGAATTGTTGAATATATATAAATGTGTGTAAATGTAAAGGTCATTATGATTATGTATCTTGTCATATACTTGAAATGTATAGCATTACCGACACCAAATACATAGTGAATAAATTATTGTGACTGTTAAATTCTGAGGTGTTTGTATTTAATTTAATTAATGTGACGACTTAATCCAAACACATTTCAACTCTGAAGAGGGACGATTTAACGCTTTCCACGCGGTATACGCAAAGCAGATTTTTCAAAAACATTTTCAACTTTCAAAGTCTATCTCAAGGATTACTGGACCAATACTAGGCACGTTTGTACTTATTTCAATGCATTTCAGTAAAGTAGGGCATGATCTAACTAATAAAGGTCAAGAACATTGTTCATGTCAAGTGCTAACTATAACAAATTGATGGATTTCTAAACATTCAATTGATGTTTTACTATGTGTTAATTATTATATGGTTTTATCATGAGTTAGGCCTAATCGAACTTTTATTAATATGCGTAATAATTGAGCGTGTCACTACGTCTTTTCTGCAATACTATTTTTCCGACAACAAATTATGGTCAGTAATCATCTCTTACATTATTAAAATAATGTTCTCTCAGACTGATGACGCAAAACTATAGCCTACATTGATAAACGGGTTCTATTGATGATTTTGGTAAATGGTCAACCGTTAACGTTTTACCATCATCATGCTCATAGACAAACACGCACTTTGAACGATTCACCAACAAGTAAAATTATATACTATAGTTTCTTTTTTTAAAAGACGGAGAATCGTTGCAGTGTGTGTTATGCCAATGAGAAATCGCCAACGTTTTACCTTTACCATCACCTTTCAGCTTCTCCATGCATTGTATTTGTAGATATGTTGTTGCTCTCACTAAACTCTGTTCAGTCTTTTAAGACTCAAGGTGTTCCTATTGGATGTGTATCTGATAGGCTAATCCAAACAAGTCATTGATGTCATGTATCAATTCAATGGAATGTAGAATAGGTGAGTGCCAATCATGTTACAAACACCTTAGTAGTCCGTTCCGCTCTGTTTTACGGATACACTTCATATATTCCATCGAATGCAATAGTATCTTTTCTGAAAACCTTTCACTATCAACACCTCGTTTAGCTCAGTCGATAGATCGCTCGCTTGTTACCAAACCTATATTTAATGGTAGTGGGTTCGAATCTGTCATTGGCCTATCTTACTTTTATTACTTATTCTTTCTTTTTTTAATTCATTTCTAGATCTTATTTTCATTCATGTATTTTTATTTATTCTTTTTATTCATTCCTTTTTCTTTTTTCTTTTTATGCTATGACGTGATGCTAATTAATGTTCATAACAATATATTCTATCATTGTGGCGTGGGCATTTGGTGCTATAGTGGTTATTGCTATCTACCGTAGATAGCAGTTAGGGCCTATATGCTATACAGTATGTACATGACTTAAAACTCGCATTCGAGTTTGTATCAACGTTTAGATGAAATTGGTTGTCATTAATACCAAAATATTACATGTGTGTTCCATTTATTTAACCGTTACCTGTACATATACGAATTGCGCCATTCTAAATATGTTGAAATTTGAAGGAAATATTGGTTGAAAATCATCATTTTGTAAAAAGTACTTAATATTTATTAATGATATTAAGTGGTCTTATTGCGCATTGTATACGCTACAATGTGTGAAAATCACATTGATATCGATTGAGTGGTTCTCAAGTTATGATGTAAAACGTGAGGCATGACAGCGCGTGTTTTCAATAGCTCAGACAATGTTAGAAAAAAGTGTTCGAACACTTAGTAGGCCTAATGTAAAGTCATCCCCCTTTCCCCCCTGATCAATGTTGAGTCGCCCAACTTGCCAAACATCAGCCCGTGGCCTAGCAACATTGATTGGTGGGGAGAGGGGAGGGGTATATTAAAGGGGGGCTTTCAGGCTAGCAGATGCAAATTGGTATTTTCACATGACTCTAAAAATGCGTACTATAGGGTAATTAAACGGTGCAAACAATGGTCAGTGTTCGAACACCTTTTTTCTATGATTGTGTATAAAATCGCTTAAGGAAATCATCTAAATTTGGTTTTTGGCGTGTATCTCCAAAAGTATATAAGCTATTCTTCTGAGATTTGGCATGATTATCAGGATGGTTTAGGCCCGTCATCGTGTGTAATATGAATGGGATCGGTGAATGTTAAGGAATTGTTAGTACGATTGAATTGTTGAATATATATAAATGTGTGTAAATGTAAAGGTCATTATGATTATGTATCTTGTCATATACTTGAAATGTATAGCATTACCGACACCAAATACATAGTGAATAAATTATTGTGACTGTTAAATTCTGAGGTGTTTGTATTTAATTTAATTAATGTGACGACTTAATCCAAACACATTTCAACTCTGAAGAGGGACGATTTAACGCTTTCCACGCGGTATACGCAAAGCAGATTTTTCAAAAACATTTTCAACTTTCAAAGTCTATCTCAAGGATTACTGGACCAATACTAGGCACGTTTGTACTTATTTCAATGCATTTCAGTAAAGTAGGGCATGATCTAACTAATAAAGGTCAAGAACATTGTTCATGTCAAGTGCTAACTATAACAAATTGATGGATTTCTAAACATTCAATTGATGTTTTACTATGTGTTAATTATTATATGGTTTTATCATGAGTTAGGCCTAATCGAACTTTTATTAATATGCGTAATAATTGAGCGTGTCACTACGTCTTTTCTGCAATACTATTTTTCCGACAACAAATTATGGTCAGTAATCATCTCTTACATTATTAAAATAATGTTCTCTCAGACTGATGACGCAAAACTATAGCCTACATTGATAAACGGGTTCTATTGATGATTTTGGTAAATGGTCAACCGTTAACGTTTTACCATCATCATGCTCATAGACAAACACGCACTTTGAACGATTCACCAACAAGTAAAATTATATACTATAGTTTCTTTTTTTAAAAGACGGAGAATCGTTGCAGTGTGTGTTATGCCAATGAGAAATCGCCAACGTTTTACCTTTACCATCACCTTTCAGCTTCTCCATGCATTGTATTTGTAGATATGTTGTTGCTCTCACTAAACTCTGTTCAGTCTTTTAAGACTCAAGGTGTTCCTATTGGATGTGTATCTGATAGGCTAATCCAAACAAGTCATTGATGTCATGTATCAATTCAATGGAATGTAGAATAGGTGAGTGCCAATCATGTTACAAACACCTTAGTAGTCCGTTCCGCTCTGTTTTACGGATACACTTCATATATTCCATCGAATGCAATAGTATCTTTTCTGAAAACCTTTCACTATCAACACCTCGTTTAGCTCAGTCGATAGATCGCTCGCTTGTTACCAAACCTATATTTAATGGTAGTGGGTTCGAATCTGTCATTGGCCTATCTTACTTTTATTACTTATTCTTTCTTTTTTTAATTCATTTCTAGATCTTATTTTCATTCATGTATTTTTATTTATTCTTTTTATTCATTCCTTTTTCTTTTTTCTTTTTATGCTATGACGTGATGCTAATTAATGTTCATAACAATATATTCTATCATTGTGGCGTGGGCATTTGGTGCTATAGTGGTTATTGCTATCTACCGTAGATAGCAGTTAGGGCCTATATGCTATACAGTATGTACATGACTTAAAACTCGCATTCGAGTTTGTATCAACGTTTAGATGAAATTGGTTGTCATTAATACCAAAATATTACATGTGTGTTCCATTTATTTAACCGTTACCTGTACATATACGAATTGCGCCATTCTAAATATGTTGAAATTTGAAGGAAATATTGGTTGAAAATCATCATTTTGTAAAAAGTACTTAATATTTATTAATGATATTAAGTGGTCTTATTGCGCATTGTATACGCTACAATGTGTGAAAATCACATTGATATCGATTGAGTGGTTCTCAAGTTATGATGTAAAACGTGAGGCATGACAGCGCGTGTTTTCAATAGCTCAGACAATGTTAGAAAAAAGTGTTCGAACACTTAGTAGGCCTAATGTAAAGTCATCCCCCTTTCCCCCCTGATCAATGTTGAGTCGCCCAACTTGCCAAACATCAGCCCGTGGCCTAGCAACATTGATTGGTGGGGAGAGGGGAGGGGTATATTAAAGGGGGGCTTTCAGGCTAGCAGATGCAAATTGGTATTTTCACATGACTCTAAAAATGCGTACTATAGGGTAATTAAACGGTGCAAACAATGGTCAGTGTTCGAACACCTTTTTTCTATGATTGTGTATAAAATCGCTTAAGGAAATCATCTAAATTTGGTTTTTGGCGTGTATCTCCAAAAGTATATAAGCTATTCTTCTGAGATTTGGCATGATTATCAGGATGGTTTAGGCCCGTCATCGTGTGTAATATGAATGGGATCGGTGAATGTTAAGGAATTGTTAGTACGATTGAATTGTTGAATATATATAAATGTGTGTAAATGTAAAGGTCATTATGATTATGTATCTTGTCATATACTTGAAATGTATAGCATTACCGACACCAAATACATAGTGAATAAATTATTGTGACTGTTAAATTCTGAGGTGTTTGTATTTAATTTAATTAATGTGACGACTTAATCCAAACACATTTCAACTCTGAAGAGGGACGATTTAACGCTTTCCACGCGGTATACGCAAAGCAGATTTTTCAAAAACATTTTCAACTTTCAAAGTCTATCTCAAGGATTACTGGACCAATACTAGGCACGTTTGTACTTATTTCAATGCATTTCAGTAAAGTAGGGCATGATCTAACTAATAAAGGTCAAGAACATTGTTCATGTCAAGTGCTAACTATAACAAATTGATGGATTTCTAAACATTCAATTGATGTTTTACTATGTGTTAATTATTATATGGTTTTATCATGAGTTAGGCCTAATCGAACTTTTATTAATATGCGTAATAATTGAGCGTGTCACTACGTCTTTTCTGCAATACTATTTTTCCGACAACAAATTATGGTCAGTAATCATCTCTTACATTATTAAAATAATGTTCTCTCAGACTGATGACGCAAAACTATAGCCTACATTGATAAACGGGTTCTATTGATGATTTTGGTAAATGGTCAACCGTTAACGTTTTACCATCATCATGCTCATAGACAAACACGCACTTTGAACGATTCACCAACAAGTAAAATTATATACTATAGTTTCTTTTTTTAAAAGACGGAGAATCGTTGCAGTGTGTGTTATGCCAATGAGAAATCGCCAACGTTTTACCTTTACCATCACCTTTCAGCTTCTCCATGCATTGTATTTGTAGATATGTTGTTGCTCTCACTAAACTCTGTTCAGTCTTTTAAGACTCAAGGTGTTCCTATTGGATGTGTATCTGATAGGCTAATCCAAACAAGTCATTGATGTCATGTATCAATTCAATGGAATGTAGAATAGGTGAGTGCCAATCATGTTACAAACACCTTAGTAGTCCGTTCCGCTCTGTTTTACGGATACACTTCATATATTCCATCGAATGCAATAGTATCTTTTCTGAAAACCTTTCACTATCAACACCTCGTTTAGCTCAGTCGATAGATCGCTCGCTTGTTACCAAACCTATATTTAATGGTAGTGGGTTCGAATCTGTCATTGGCCTATCTTACTTTTATTACTTATTCTTTCTTTTTTTAATTCATTTCTAGATCTTATTTTCATTCATGTATTTTTATTTATTCTTTTTATTCATTCCTTTTTCTTTTTTCTTTTTATGCTATGACGTGATGCTAATTAATGTTCATAACAATATATTCTATCATTGTGGCGTGGGCATTTGGTGCTATAGTGGTTATTGCTATCTACCGTAGATAGCAGTTAGGGCCTATATGCTATACAGTATGTACATGACTTAAAACTCGCATTCGAGTTTGTATCAACGTTTAGATGAAATTGGTTGTCATTAATACCAAAATATTACATGTGTGTTCCATTTATTTAACCGTTACCTGTACATATACGAATTGCGCCATTCTAAATATGTTGAAATTTGAAGGAAATATTGGTTGAAAATCATCATTTTGTAAAAAGTACTTAATATTTATTAATGATATTAAGTGGTCTTATTGCGCATTGTATACGCTACAATGTGTGAAAATCACATTGATATCGATTGAGTGGTTCTCAAGTTATGATGTAAAACGTGAGGCATGACAGCGCGTGTTTTCAATAGCTCAGACAATGTTAGAAAAAAGTGTTCGAACACTTAGTAGGCCTAATGTAAAGTCATCCCCCTTTCCCCCCTGATCAATGTTGAGTCGCCCAACTTGCCAAACATCAGCCCGTGGCCTAGCAACATTGATTGGTGGGGAGAGGGGAGGGGTATATTAAAGGGGGGCTTTCAGGCTAGCAGATGCAAATTGGTATTTTCACATGACTCTAAAAATGCGTACTATAGGGTAATTAAACGGTGCAAACAATGGTCAGTGTTCGAACACCTTTTTTCTATGATTGTGTATAAAATCGCTTAAGGAAATCATCTAAATTTGGTTTTTGGCGTGTATCTCCAAAAGTATATAAGCTATTCTTCTGAGATTTGGCATGATTATCAGGATGGTTTAGGCCCGTCATCGTGTGTAATATGAATGGGATCGGTGAATGTTAAGGAATTGTTAGTACGATTGAATTGTTGAATATATATAAATGTGTGTAAATGTAAAGGTCATTATGATTATGTATCTTGTCATATACTTGAAATGTATAGCATTACCGACACCAAATACATAGTGAATAAATTATTGTGACTGTTAAATTCTGAGGTGTTTGTATTTAATTTAATTAATGTGACGACTTAATCCAAACACATTTCAACTCTGAAGAGGGACGATTTAACGCTTTCCACGCGGTATACGCAAAGCAGATTTTTCAAAAACATTTTCAACTTTCAAAGTCTATCTCAAGGATTACTGGACCAATACTAGGCACGTTTGTACTTATTTCAATGCATTTCAGTAAAGTAGGGCATGATCTAACTAATAAAGGTCAAGAACATTGTTCATGTCAAGTGCTAACTATAACAAATTGATGGATTTCTAAACATTCAATTGATGTTTTACTATGTGTTAATTATTATATGGTTTTATCATGAGTTAGGCCTAATCGAACTTTTATTAATATGCGTAATAATTGAGCGTGTCACTACGTCTTTTCTGCAATACTATTTTTCCGACAACAAATTATGGTCAGTAATCATCTCTTACATTATTAAAATAATGTTCTCTCAGACTGATGACGCAAAACTATAGCCTACATTGATAAACGGGTTCTATTGATGATTTTGGTAAATGGTCAACCGTTAACGTTTTACCATCATCATGCTCATAGACAAACACGCACTTTGAACGATTCACCAACAAGTAAAATTATATACTATAGTTTCTTTTTTTAAAAGACGGAGAATCGTTGCAGTGTGTGTTATGCCAATGAGAAATCGCCAACGTTTTACCTTTACCATCACCTTTCAGCTTCTCCATGCATTGTATTTGTAGATATGTTGTTGCTCTCACTAAACTCTGTTCAGTCTTTTAAGACTCAAGGTGTTCCTATTGGATGTGTATCTGATAGGCTAATCCAAACAAGTCATTGATGTCATGTATCAATTCAATGGAATGTAGAATAGGTGAGTGCCAATCATGTTACAAACACCTTAGTAGTCCGTTCCGCTCTGTTTTACGGATACACTTCATATATTCCATCGAATGCAATAGTATCTTTTCTGAAAACCTTTCACTATCAACACCTCGTTTAGCTCAGTCGATAGATCGCTCGCTTGTTACCAAACCTATATTTAATGGTAGTGGGTTCGAATCTGTCATTGGCCTATCTTACTTTTATTACTTATTCTTTCTTTTTTTAATTCATTTCTAGATCTTATTTTCATTCATGTATTTTTATTTATTCTTTTTATTCATTCCTTTTTCTTTTTTCTTTTTATGCTATGACGTGATGCTAATTAATGTTCATAACAATATATTCTATCATTGTGGCGTGGGCATTTGGTGCTATAGTGGTTATTGCTATCTACCGTAGATAGCAGTTAGGGCCTATATGCTATACAGTATGTACATGACTTAAAACTCGCATTCGAGTTTGTATCAACGTTTAGATGAAATTGGTTGTCATTAATACCAAAATATTACATGTGTGTTCCATTTATTTAACCGTTACCTGTACATATACGAATTGCGCCATTCTAAATATGTTGAAATTTGAAGGAAATATTGGTTGAAAATCATCATTTTGTAAAAAGTACTTAATATTTATTAATGATATTAAGTGGTCTTATTGCGCATTGTATACGCTACAATGTGTGAAAATCACATTGATATCGATTGAGTGGTTCTCAAGTTATGATGTAAAACGTGAGGCATGACAGCGCGTGTTTTCAATAGCTCAGACAATGTTAGAAAAAAGTGTTCGAACACTTAGTAGGCCTAATGTAAAGTCATCCCCCTTTCCCCCCTGATCAATGTTGAGTCGCCCAACTTGCCAAACATCAGCCCGTGGCCTAGCAACATTGATTGGTGGGGAGAGGGGAGGGGTATATTAAAGGGGGGCTTTCAGGCTAGCAGATGCAAATTGGTATTTTCACATGACTCTAAAAATGCGTACTATAGGGTAATTAAACGGTGCAAACAATGGTCAGTGTTCGAACACCTTTTTTCTATGATTGTGTATAAAATCGCTTAAGGAAATCATCTAAATTTGGTTTTTGGCGTGTATCTCCAAAAGTATATAAGCTATTCTTCTGAGATTTGGCATGATTATCAGGATGGTTTAGGCCCGTCATCGTGTGTAATATGAATGGGATCGGTGAATGTTAAGGAATTGTTAGTACGATTGAATTGTTGAATATATATAAATGTGTGTAAATGTAAAGGTCATTATGATTATGTATCTTGTCATATACTTGAAATGTATAGCATTACCGACACCAAATACATAGTGAATAAATTATTGTGACTGTTAAATTCTGAGGTGTTTGTATTTAATTTAATTAATGTGACGACTTAATCCAAACACATTTCAACTCTGAAGAGGGACGATTTAACGCTTTCCACGCGGTATACGCAAAGCAGATTTTTCAAAAACATTTTCAACTTTCAAAGTCTATCTCAAGGATTACTGGACCAATACTAGGCACGTTTGTACTTATTTCAATGCATTTCAGTAAAGTAGGGCATGATCTAACTAATAAAGGTCAAGAACATTGTTCATGTCAAGTGCTAACTATAACAAATTGATGGATTTCTAAACATTCAATTGATGTTTTACTATGTGTTAATTATTATATGGTTTTATCATGAGTTAGGCCTAATCGAACTTTTATTAATATGCGTAATAATTGAGCGTGTCACTACGTCTTTTCTGCAATACTATTTTTCCGACAACAAATTATGGTCAGTAATCATCTCTTACATTATTAAAATAATGTTCTCTCAGACTGATGACGCAAAACTATAGCCTACATTGATAAACGGGTTCTATTGATGATTTTGGTAAATGGTCAACCGTTAACGTTTTACCATCATCATGCTCATAGACAAACACGCACTTTGAACGATTCACCAACAAGTAAAATTATATACTATAGTTTCTTTTTTTAAAAGACGGAGAATCGTTGCAGTGTGTGTTATGCCAATGAGAAATCGCCAACGTTTTACCTTTACCATCACCTTTCAGCTTCTCCATGCATTGTATTTGTAGATATGTTGTTGCTCTCACTAAACTCTGTTCAGTCTTTTAAGACTCAAGGTGTTCCTATTGGATGTGTATCTGATAGGCTAATCCAAACAAGTCATTGATGTCATGTATCAATTCAATGGAATGTAGAATAGGTGAGTGCCAATCATGTTACAAACACCTTAGTAGTCCGTTCCGCTCTGTTTTACGGATACACTTCATATATTCCATCGAATGCAATAGTATCTTTTCTGAAAACCTTTCACTATCAACACCTCGTTTAGCTCAGTCGATAGATCGCTCGCTTGTTACCAAACCTATATTTAATGGTAGTGGGTTCGAATCTGTCATTGGCCTATCTTACTTTTATTACTTATTCTTTCTTTTTTTAATTCATTTCTAGATCTTATTTTCATTCATGTATTTTTATTTATTCTTTTTATTCATTCCTTTTTCTTTTTTCTTTTTATGCTATGACGTGATGCTAATTAATGTTCATAACAATATATTCTATCATTGTGGCGTGGGCATTTGGTGCTATAGTGGTTATTGCTATCTACCGTAGATAGCAGTTAGGGCCTATATGCTATACAGTATGTACATGACTTAAAACTCGCATTCGAGTTTGTATCAACGTTTAGATGAAATTGGTTGTCATTAATACCAAAATATTACATGTGTGTTCCATTTATTTAACCGTTACCTGTACATATACGAATTGCGCCATTCTAAATATGTTGAAATTTGAAGGAAATATTGGTTGAAAATCATCATTTTGTAAAAAGTACTTAATATTTATTAATGATATTAAGTGGTCTTATTGCGCATTGTATACGCTACAATGTGTGAAAATCACATTGATATCGATTGAGTGGTTCTCAAGTTATGATGTAAAACGTGAGGCATGACAGCGCGTGTTTTCAATAGCTCAGACAATGTTAGAAAAAAGTGTTCGAACACTTAGTAGGCCTAATGTAAAGTCATCCCCCTTTCCCCCCTGATCAATGTTGAGTCGCCCAACTTGCCAAACATCAGCCCGTGGCCTAGCAACATTGATTGGTGGGGAGAGGGGAGGGGTATATTAAAGGGGGGCTTTCAGGCTAGCAGATGCAAATTGGTATTTTCACATGACTCTAAAAATGCGTACTATAGGGTAATTAAACGGTGCAAACAATGGTCAGTGTTCGAACACCTTTTTTCTATGATTGTGTATAAAATCGCTTAAGGAAATCATCTAAATTTGGTTTTTGGCGTGTATCTCCAAAAGTATATAAGCTATTCTTCTGAGATTTGGCATGATTATCAGGATGGTTTAGGCCCGTCATCGTGTGTAATATGAATGGGATCGGTGAATGTTAAGGAATTGTTAGTACGATTGAATTGTTGAATATATATAAATGTGTGTAAATGTAAAGGTCATTATGATTATGTATCTTGTCATATACTTGAAATGTATAGCATTACCGACACCAAATACATAGTGAATAAATTATTGTGACTGTTAAATTCTGAGGTGTTTGTATTTAATTTAATTAATGTGACGACTTAATCCAAACACATTTCAACTCTGAAGAGGGACGATTTAACGCTTTCCACGCGGTATACGCAAAGCAGATTTTTCAAAAACATTTTCAACTTTCAAAGTCTATCTCAAGGATTACTGGACCAATACTAGGCACGTTTGTACTTATTTCAATGCATTTCAGTAAAGTAGGGCATGATCTAACTAATAAAGGTCAAGAACATTGTTCATGTCAAGTGCTAACTATAACAAATTGATGGATTTCTAAACATTCAATTGATGTTTTACTATGTGTTAATTATTATATGGTTTTATCATGAGTTAGGCCTAATCGAACTTTTATTAATATGCGTAATAATTGAGCGTGTCACTACGTCTTTTCTGCAATACTATTTTTCCGACAACAAATTATGGTCAGTAATCATCTCTTACATTATTAAAATAATGTTCTCTCAGACTGATGACGCAAAACTATAGCCTACATTGATAAACGGGTTCTATTGATGATTTTGGTAAATGGTCAACCGTTAACGTTTTACCATCATCATGCTCATAGACAAACACGCACTTTGAACGATTCACCAACAAGTAAAATTATATACTATAGTTTCTTTTTTTAAAAGACGGAGAATCGTTGCAGTGTGTGTTATGCCAATGAGAAATCGCCAACGTTTTACCTTTACCATCACCTTTCAGCTTCTCCATGCATTGTATTTGTAGATATGTTGTTGCTCTCACTAAACTCTGTTCAGTCTTTTAAGACTCAAGGTGTTCCTATTGGATGTGTATCTGATAGGCTAATCCAAACAAGTCATTGATGTCATGTATCAATTCAATGGAATGTAGAATAGGTGAGTGCCAATCATGTTACAAACACCTTAGTAGTCCGTTCCGCTCTGTTTTACGGATACACTTCATATATTCCATCGAATGCAATAGTATCTTTTCTGAAAACCTTTCACTATCAACACCTCGTTTAGCTCAGTCGATAGATCGCTCGCTTGTTACCAAACCTATATTTAATGGTAGTGGGTTCGAATCTGTCATTGGCCTATCTTACTTTTATTACTTATTCTTTCTTTTTTTAATTCATTTCTAGATCTTATTTTCATTCATGTATTTTTATTTATTCTTTTTATTCATTCCTTTTTCTTTTTTCTTTTTATGCTATGACGTGATGCTAATTAATGTTCATAACAATATATTCTATCATTGTGGCGTGGGCATTTGGTGCTATAGTGGTTATTGCTATCTACCGTAGATAGCAGTTAGGGCCTATATGCTATACAGTATGTACATGACTTAAAACTCGCATTCGAGTTTGTATCAACGTTTAGATGAAATTGGTTGTCATTAATACCAAAATATTACATGTGTGTTCCATTTATTTAACCGTTACCTGTACATATACGAATTGCGCCATTCTAAATATGTTGAAATTTGAAGGAAATATTGGTTGAAAATCATCATTTTGTAAAAAGTACTTAATATTTATTAATGATATTAAGTGGTCTTATTGCGCATTGTATACGCTACAATGTGTGAAAATCACATTGATATCGATTGAGTGGTTCTCAAGTTATGATGTAAAACGTGAGGCATGACAGCGCGTGTTTTCAATAGCTCAGACAATGTTAGAAAAAAGTGTTCGAACACTTAGTAGGCCTAATGTAAAGTCATCCCCCTTTCCCCCCTGATCAATGTTGAGTCGCCCAACTTGCCAAACATCAGCCGTGGCCTAGCAACATTGATTGGTGGGGAGAGGGGAGGGGTATATTAAAGGGGGGCTTTCAGGCTAGCAGATGCAAATTGGTATTTTCACATGACTCTAAAAATGCGTACTATAGGGTAATTAAACGGTGCAAACAATGGTCAGTGTTCGAACACCTTTTTTCTATGATTGTGTATAAAATCGCTTAAGGAAATCATCTAAATTTGGTTTTTGGCGTGTATCTCCAAAAGTATATAAGCTATTCTTCTGAGATTTGGCATGATTATCAGGATGGTTTAGGCCCGTCATCGTGTGTAATATGAATGGGATCGGTGAATGTTAAGGAATTGTTAGTACGATTGAATTGTTGAATATATATAAATGTGTGTAAATGTAAAGGTCATTATGATTATGTATCTTGTCATATACTTGAAATGTATAGCATTACCGACACCAAATACATAGTGAATAAATTATTGTGACTGTTAAATTCTGAGGTGTTTGTATTTAATTTAATTAATGTGACGACTTAATCCAAACACATTTCAACTCTGAAGAGGGACGATTTAACGCTTTCCACGCGGTATACGCAAAGCAGATTTTTCAAAAACATTTTCAACTTTCAAAGTCTATCTCAAGGATTACTGGACCAATACTAGGCACGTTTGTACTTATTTCAATGCATTTCAGTAAAGTAGGGCATGATCTAACTAATAAAGGTCAAGAACATTGTTCATGTCAAGTGCTAACTATAACAAATTGATGGATTTCTAAACATTCAATTGATGTTTTACTATGTGTTAATTATTATATGGTTTTATCATGAGTTAGGCCTAATCGAACTTTTATTAATATGCGTAATAATTGAGCGTGTCACTACGTCTTTTCTGCAATACTATTTTTCCGACAACAAATTATGGTCAGTAATCATCTCTTACATTATTAAAATAATGTTCTCTCAGACTGATGACGCAAAACTATAGCCTACATTGATAAACGGGTTCTATTGATGATTTTGGTAAATGGTCAACCGTTAACGTTTTACCATCATCATGCTCATAGACAAACACGCACTTTGAACGATTCACCAACAAGTAAAATTATATACTATAGTTTCTTTTTTTAAAAGACGGAGAATCGTTGCAGTGTGTGTTATGCCAATGAGAAATCGCCAACGTTTTACCTTTACCATCACCTTTCAGCTTCTCCATGCATTGTATTTGTAGATATGTTGTTGCTCTCACTAAACTCTGTTCAGTCTTTTAAGACTCAAGGTGTTCCTATTGGATGTGTATCTGATAGGCTAATCCAAACAAGTCATTGATGTCATGTATCAATTCAATGGAATGTAGAATAGGTGAGTGCCAATCATGTTACAAACACCTTAGTAGTCCGTTCCGCTCTGTTTTACGGATACACTTCATATATTCCATCGAATGCAATAGTATCTTTTCTGAAAACCTTTCACTATCAACACCTCGTTTAGCTCAGTCGATAGATCGCTCGCTTGTTACCAAACCTATATTTAATGGTAGTGGGTTCGAATCTGTCATTGGCCTATCTTACTTTTATTACTTATTCTTTCTTTTTTTAATTCATTTCTAGATCTTATTTTCATTCATGTATTTTTATTTATTCTTTTTATTCATTCCTTTTTCTTTTTTCTTTTTATGCTATGACGTGATGCTAATTAATGTTCATAACAATATATTCTATCATTGTGGCGTGGGCATTTGGTGCTATAGTGGTTATTGCTATCTACCGTAGATAGCAGTTAGGGCCTATATGCTATACAGTATGTACATGACTTAAAACTCGCATTCGAGTTTGTATCAACGTTTAGATGAAATTGGTTGTCATTAATACCAAAATATTACATGTGTGTTCCATTTATTTAACCGTTACCTGTACATATACGAATTGCGCCATTCTAAATATGTTGAAATTTGAAGGAAATATTGGTTGAAAATCATCATTTTGTAAAAAGTACTTAATATTTATTAATGATATTAAGTGGTCTTATTGCGCATTGTATACGCTACAATGTGTGAAAATCACATTGATATCGATTGAGTGGTTCTCAAGTTATGATGTAAAACGTGAGGCATGACAGCGCGTGTTTTCAATAGCTCAGACAATGTTAGAAAAAAGTGTTCGAACACTTAGTAGGCCTAATGTAAAGTCATCCCCCTTTCCCCCCTGATCAATGTTGAGTCGCCCAACTTGCCAAACATCAGCCCGTGGCCTAGCAACATTGATTGGTGGGGAGAGGGGAGGGGTATATTAAAGGGGGGCTTTCAGGCTAGCAGATGCAAATTGGTATTTTCACATGACTCTAAAAATGCGTACTATAGGGTAATTAAACGGTGCAAACAATGGTCAGTGTTCGAACACCTTTTTTCTATGATTGTGTATAAAATCGCTTAAGGAAATCATCTAAATTTGGTTTTTGGCGTGTATCTCCAAAAGTATATAAGCTATTCTTCTGAGATTTGGCATGATTATCAGGATGGTTTAGGCCCGTCATCGTGTGTAATATGAATGGGATCGGTGAATGTTAAGGAATTGTTAGTACGATTGAATTGTTGAATATATATAAATGTGTGTAAATGTAAAGGTCATTATGATTATGTATCTTGTCATATACTTGAAATGTATAGCATTACCGACACCAAATACATAGTGAATAAATTATTGTGACTGTTAAATTCTGAGGTGTTTGTATTTAATTTAATTAATGTGACGACTTAATCCAAACACATTTCAACTCTGAAGAGGGACGATTTAACGCTTTCCACGCGGTATACGCAAAGCAGATTTTTCAAAAACATTTTCAACTTTCAAAGTCTATCTCAAGGATTACTGGACCAATACTAGGCACGTTTGTACTTATTTCAATGCATTTCAGTAAAGTAGGGCATGATCTAACTAATAAAGGTCAAGAACATTGTTCATGTCAAGTGCTAACTATAACAAATTGATGGATTTCTAAACATTCAATTGATGTTTTACTATGTGTTAATTATTATATGGTTTTATCATGAGTTAGGCCTAATCGAACTTTTATTAATATGCGTAATAATTGAGCGTGTCACTACGTCTTTTCTGCAATACTATTTTTCCGACAACAAATTATGGTCAGTAATCATCTCTTACATTATTAAAATAATGTTCTCTCAGACTGATGACGCAAAACTATAGCCTACATTGATAAACGGGTTCTATTGATGATTTTGGTAAATGGTCAACCGTTAACGTTTTACCATCATCATGCTCATAGACAAACACGCACTTTGAACGATTCACCAACAAGTAAAATTATATACTATAGTTTCTTTTTTTAAAGACGGAGAATCGTTGCAGTGTGTGTTATGCCAATGAGAAATCGCCAACGTTTTACCTTTACCATCACCTTTCAGCTTCTCCATGCATTGTATTTGTAGATATGTTGTTGCTCTCACTAAACTCTGTTCAGTCTTTTAAGACTCAAGGTGTTCCTATTGGATGTGTATCTG
>JAYJML010000279.1:0-52000 GCA_035610835.1 Ophiura sarsii | reverse complement strand
TTACATACATGGCTATAACCAAAAAAGTATTCAACCGATGATAGCAAAATCTGAGACTAATATACCTAAAGGGATAAGAAGCATGGACTCGATCTATTGTTGTTTACCCAGGTGTACACGTCTGATACGGCTGCTGTATATACTCAACGCCGCCAGCGCTGTCCGTGTGGGCACGCATACAGACTGGGGGGTACCGCGCCATTTTGTCCTGAAGCAATGGTTATGACGTCATATTTGTGTCGATTTTCAGAACTCTTGTATTGGATTTACGTGCAAAAGATATGCCCTTGGCATCATACTTTCCCAGGTGTGCAGTTCATTTTAAATTTCAGATGCTCTAAAATGGATGGTTTGCTAACCAATTCGAGAACGAAAATCGATCTGCACACCTCAGAATTTCTTATAATATGCCTTAAACAAGTCCCCTTTTTGTTCCTTTGAACAGAGTGTCTGCCGGAAATGTATAATTACACAGCGCATTAACCCATGACCCCGGTGCATGTTCGTGTATAACAGATCGTAACATGAATAATGCAACACGTCACGTCACGTCACGACATAACGTTCAGTCATGAAGCTTAGCTTCATGGTTCAGTCGAACAATGATTGTGGACCGTATAAATGACGCCATTTTTTGTGCTCATTCACTTCACATTATAGTATATTTCAACAAGTTATACTTGACAACCATTATGTTCTGATGGGTAATTGCATGAGGAACTTGTATGCGCAGTAAAATTATGATTGGGATAGTTATACAAATATTACTGAGCTTTAATCAAAATATGGAAAAAAATCGATATCTTTTGAACAATCTAAATCACAACATGTTTAGATTAGGTCATATCTAAATTCCCATATCATATTTGGATTCCTTGTGAGATTTCCTTACTTACCATTCCATACTTTTTATGGGGTAGAACAAGTGGTTTCAGAATTCGAATTTCAGATTGATGTAAAATGTAAGAATCTGGCCATGCAACGGGAAGGGTGGCGGGTTCAAAACACATGGCCTCAAACCAGTGTGTTTCATACTATTGTGTAATTCATTTAATGATACACAATTCAAACAGTGACGATCAATTTACTAGGATCATTTTATCACGTCTTTTGTGTTACATACAGATGATTATTAATTGTGTTCATACAAGGTAATTGAATAATGTCTTTAAATGATGTATTGGTTATGTGGAACATAACTATTCCAAACTCACTGTATCATTTAATATTCTATACAGCCGGCTACAATTGCCGGCTCAATAGACCACACTGAAAAATCGTTCTACCTCATATTCTACTGGTGATAGCTACTGATGAGAGGTCTACCTGGCAACAACTTTAACTAAGACTATATCAAATACATAGATGATAACGAGAGTTTATCAGCGTGTCAACGCCAGAAATAACAGTATCCGTGAGTTGATTGATTAGCGAACGACTGAATATAAAGTATACCTTTAAGCGTGCGAAATAACATTCAATTAAAAAAGATATCGATACTAACAAATAGCTTATGTTTTCTGTTACTATCCACTTCAACTGCTCGACTGATGAAGAGGCTCTGCTTTTATGAATCTGAGCTATTTGTGCTACTCTATTGTCTATAGCTCTTCTTGAGGTGTTATATTATTTACAAAGTATGATGTAATTCTGCTGAAGGTATTGGTCATATGCTTTGATCATTGATCATTAATTTTTACTGCTGACCTATAAATGCCGTGACCCTTGAACTTCAAGACTGATCAAGGACATGTAATAATCTAGTGGATCAATCCAACCGAATGAGGCGAAATACCCATTGCCTCATATCCTCATTTCGTTTACATAACTTAACGTGTGTATACCATTAACACTAGCCTCATCTACCGATGAATTAAGTTATCCTGTAGACTTGACGCCTCATATACCGATGAAGCAAACGCCTCATATACCAATGAAGCAAACGCCTCATATACCAATGAAGCAGATTATCCTATAGACTTGACACCTCATATACCGATGAAGCAAACGCCTCATATACCAATGAAGCAAATTATCCTATAGATTTGACGCCTCATATACCGATGAAGCAAACGCCTCATATACCAATGAAGCAAATTATCTTATAGACTTGACGCCTCATATACCGATGAAGCAAACGCCTCATATACCAATGAAGCAAATTATCCTATAGATTTGACGCCTCATATACCGATGAAGCAAACGCCTCATATACCAATGAAGCAAATTATCTTATAGACTTGACGCCTCATATACCGATGAAGCAAACGCCTCATATACCAATGAAGCAAATTATCCTATAGATTTGACGCCTCATATACCGATGAAGCAAACGCCTCATATACCAATGAAGCAAATTATCTTATAGACTTGACGCCTCATATACCGATGAAGCAAACGCCTCATATACCGATGAAGCAAATTACCATCTAAATTTGAGCCTCATTTACTGATGAAGCCAATTATTATTTAAGCTTGACGCCTCATATACCAATGAAGCAAATTATTGTATCTATAGGCTTGACGCCTCATATACCAATGAAGCAAATTATTGTATCTATAGGTTTGACGCCTCATATACCGATGAAGCAAAGTATTATTTAAGCTTGGCGCCTCATATACCAATGAAGCAAACTATTCTATCTACTTAAGCTTGGCGCCTCATATACCAATGAAGCAAACTATTCTATCGATAGGATTGACGCCTCATATACCGATGAAGCAAATTATTATTTAAGCTTGGCGCCTCATATACCAATGAAGCAAATTATCATATCTATAGGCTTTACGCCTCATATACCGATGAAGCAAATTATTATGTAAGCTTGACGCCTCATATACCAATGAAGCAAATTATTGTATTTATAGGCTTGACGCCTCATATACCAATGAAGCAAATTATTGTATCTATAGGTTTGACGCCTCACATACCGATGAAGCAAAGTATTATTTAAGCTTGGCGCCTCATATACCAATGAAGCAAACTATTCTATCTACTTAAGCTTGGCGCCTCATATACCAATGAAGCAAACTATTCTATCGATAGGATTGACGCCTCATATACCGATGAAGCAAATTATTATTTAAGCTTGGCGCCTCATATACCAATGAAGCAAATTATCATATCTATAGGCTTTACGCCTCATATACCGATGAAGCAAATTATTATGTAAGCTTGACGCCTCATATACCAATGAAGCAACTTATTGTATCTATAGGCTTGACGCCCAATGAAGCAAATTATTGTATCTATAGGCTTGACGCCTCATATACCGATGAAGCAAATTATTTTATCAATAGGCTTGATCCGCCTAATATACCGATGCAGCACGTTATCATGTAAACTTGAATCCTCATATGCCAATAAAGCCAATTTTCATATAAATGTGACACCTCGTATACAATACAATACAATACAGAAAGCATTAATTGCGCCATTTCCAAAAGGCTCAGAGCGCTTACAAGATAAAACCTTAAAATTACAACTTAAACTACAAAATTTGAGTGTAACTTGAGCATAGTACGTACAATATATTATAGCAATTACAAAATAGATTAGAAACAAAATATAAACAGAAAAACTGTTTAAGGGAACAAATGAGTTTTAAGAGCTTTTTTGAACACACTTGTAGATGATGATTGTCTAATACAGATAGGTAGCTTGTTCCACTCTTTTGACGCACAAACTGTGAAAGTTCTATCACCAGCTAGAACTCTAGTGATAGGGTATTGAAGACGTAGATAGTCATTAGAAGATCGGAGTGGTCTCTTTGGAACATATAATGTTCGGAGTGTCTCTTTGGAACATATAATGATACTAAGGAAGTAACATCCTAACGTCATGAACCACTCGACTCAGCAACCAAACCATGTAAAACCCTACCAGAAACTCTTGCCAATCCATCAACCAAAAAGGGGAGTGGTGGGTGGGATTTGATGAAACATCATGATATTTCACACAGATTAAACATACCTCTACTGCTGTTAACATCACCATTAGGAAGGCCAGCCAATTCATATGCAAATACACTTGCCCCTGATTCACCTATTCATATTGCCTTCATCTACACAAAGCAAATGTCAATCACCACAAGAGAGAATACTTGTAACTTAAAAGGTCCCTTTCGGATCCGAATTAAATTTAGGGTTCCAATTTTAACTTTTGACCTTGGAGATTGACTCCTATCATAGAAATTCTGCCTCATTTGTAATGTCATTGCTCTCTGCTTCAAGTTGTACAAGACATTTCAAGCTTTAAAATGATACCAAACTTATGTATATGGGTTGTTCCATTTTTGAGATATAGAAATATAATTTGAATGTTTTTCTAAGTATTTTTTATTTCTTAGGAACGCTGTGGCGTTCTGTGGATCCGAAAGGGAGCCATAACTAGACTAGCTTTTAATTCAATTTTCTTTTTTTTATATTCAATTTTTTTTTTTATTCCATCATATCAACAAAGACAAAATACAATGACAGTTTAACAAATAATATGATGGAGGAGGAACAACTAAAAGCAAAATCCTGACGTTGTTGCACCCCCTTAAACAAAGCTTACATTCTACAAATACAGAAATATATACAAAATATACAATTACAGAAATTATAAGTTAACATAACAGAAAAAGAAGAAAAAAATCAATAACAACAACAACAAACAAAAAAAGACAAAAAAGACAACGAAAAAGTAAACAAGCAATGGATATACATTATATCCCACGTGGAAGCAGCAACGTGATGTATTTTTTGTTTTTTTGTTTTATTGTTATTGATTTAAGATAAAAGTTACTTGACATGATATTGGTTTAGTTTGATAAAGTATGTGCTCTTGATTGTTTTACAAGGATAGCATTGTCACAGTGTTGTACACAAGTTCTCAAGATACCCATTACAGTACTGATCCTGAGGGAATGTTTATATACTACTGATAACAAGGGATATGAAATATCCCTTGTTATCAGTCAGGCTTTTGCTTTTGAATTGAGGTATTTACCATGGACAAGTTGTGTGTCATTGGTTTTGATCTAAATCCAGGTTAGAATGTAGGGTCCATTCTAACTGTTATTAAAATCATGGTACTGGTATACTAAAACTACACAGTTCAACAAAATTAAGTTCCCCTTTAGATTATGCCTAATATTTTTAAAATGAGTTACTCCATCGAAACGAGTTTTGGCACACATAATGTACGTGTGTACAGCAACGCTAGAACGGGGCAACAACTACAAAGGTGTTGTAATGCTTAAATAAGCACACATTGAATGGAGGAATACCTCAATTCAAAAGTTGCTAAATGATGTATTGAAGGAAGGTGGTTAAGCAGCTTGAACCAGGGTCTTGAACCAGGGTCTTGAACCAGGGTCTTTGTTTGAACACCGCCTTTTTCATCTTTTGAAATGAGGTATTCCTCTAGTAAATGTGTGCTCATTCAAGCAGCACAACAACTGTGCGGTGTTCAAGCAAAGACCCTGATTCAAGTTGCTTAATCATCCTCCTTCAATACATCATTTGGCAACTTTTGAATTGAGGTATTTCTCAATTCAGTGTGTGCTCATTCAAGCATTATAACACCTGCGTAGCTATAGCCCCGCTCTAGTGTTGCTGTGCACACGTACATTATGTGTGCCAAAGTTTGTATCGATGGAGTAACTCATCTTAAAAATATCAGGCATATAATCTAAAGGGGAACCTTTTTTTTTAAACTCTGTATAACAGTCAATTAAGAGAGTAGCGCCCTCTTTTGGTAGACTTGGATAATGCCCTATTCTATTATACAGGGATTTCAGTCAAACTTTAGGATGGAATTACTCATTAACGTGCAACCTGCGAACGTGGGAAAAGGTGAATTTGTCTTTAGGGAAGTATTTGCCATCTTTCCGTAATAATTTAATGTTCTGCCCAGAGGTGGACAACAAGAATGAAAGATACAGAGCATCATCCCATAGTCTAAAACCTGTGATATATGAATTGTAATACATACAATGATACAACTTGTTCTTGTTCTATACTTATTGAATATGGATTCAAAAACAGTCTATATTTAACATGCCACGCATTGCTATTCCATCTTTCATGTGACACTTACTTTCTTGACACTGATCCCCTATGAAGCATGTGCGACAAGTGCAAACATTTGGTGCAGTGCAATTCCCATCATTGTCACATCCTGGTGTACAAATCGCTGTGAATAAAAATTGAAAGAATACGATGCGCCATCGTCATTATTTAATGGATTTGGTACCCAATTCTCATTTCAAGTTAGTGGACTCGAAAAAAGTAATGAATGTTTGAGGGAATATGCTATAACATTGAAAGAAGAAATGGTGTAAGCTGATGTTTAGAAAGAACTCACATTGCTACCCCATACGCTCCTTATGCACTGAGTGACGCAATTCAAAACTTTTTTACGCGTCGCAGAGGTCGTATGCCACGCATTTGGTCTTATGCGGATGCAACACTTCGTTGGAAAATCGTGATCATAATATAAGCCTGTACAATAGATTCAAGTACTTAATAATGATCTACAACGATCAACAGAATAAGATTTGGTCTGTTGATGTCATGCTCGAACTTCCGATAAAAAGATTGGAGTTTATTATAAGAACATAACGCAACTGAAACACAGGGAAGTGCGGTTTGCTGTATTGTGAGTTATTGCTTGACTTGTAATAGAACCTACGCAATGTAAATCACTGTTAAATTATCAAAACTTACGTATTTCGCAGGCATCCCCTGTATATCCACTGACACACCGACAACTATACGTATCAAGGTGATCCTCACAAGTCCCGCCATTCTGACAAGGTGTTGATTCGCATTCATTTACAACTGAAATCAATTGATTTTAAAGGATCGTGTTTCGATTTTAAAAAGTTGAAAAAACAAACAAACAAACTTCCTTTATTGTATATACAGAGCAAATGTGAACACTGAGTGATAGAAATCAAACTGGTAAATATCTAAAAAGAGCTCTGATCTGCCAATCAATTGGCCCACTGCAACTCAGAAAACACGCATAATATAAGAAACACACATGGGCAGGGACTAAAAATACCAATGAGAGTGGCATAAGTTTGCCATAACAAGAAGGACGTAAAATTCGTTTATTAAGAACACCACGCGTTAATCATCTTAATTACTTACGATCCCATTCTGGTTTGCACCCCAAACTTCAATACGCATTGAAGCGTGCCATTTCCAAGCTGTTACCATAATTCGAATGTAACGGGCAAATATTGTCTCCAAAAACATGATCGTTTTCACGCCATTCTTGTTAGAATTTGCTGCAAATGTCTGCCAAAAATACAAAGGTCATCATTAATTGGAAAGTACTGGTTTGAGATCAAGTATTTGGTCCTTTGATAGTGATCATCTCTAAGTGTTAAATACTTGTTTGCTAAAAGCGTTTAAAAACTGCAACTGTTGTATCATTGGAATCAACCAGCAAGAAAGCGAGCTTAAAAAGAAACTCCAATAATAAACTCTTTTCTCTCGTTCTATGGGCGAGTATACTCGCGTTCAAAAAGTGAACGACAAAGTAAGTTTATAGATACGTTCACCGTCGTCTCAGGTGTTTTATTTGCGTCATGCTCAAGAATAAACATCAACACGAGCCACAGTTATTGTAAGTTTGTTAGAAACATGGTCACGACTAAAGAGGAAGTAATACCTTAGTGATGTTGGTGGTGCCATTTACTGTGATATATGTCAGTGAATCCAATTGATCACCAGTTTTAATTTGACATGTTTTCACCCATTGCGCTTTTGTAGGATTTCCCTGACATTGTATCCCTGTCATGAAGACTTGTGTCAAGAAATCAACTTGAATCCATCGGCCTTTATTATCAGTCACACGCGATGCCCACCAGTTATTTCCGTTCAGTCTACCTCCTGAAGCCACAAATTCGCCATAGTATACAGTTGAAGCCGTCATTTGTGTGTCATTGATATAACCACTTTCGATACCAATAGGCTGAGATGCGTCAACTGGAACAGAATTAAAGCAATTGTATATAGCGATAGAAAAATTGACGACTTTTTTCTAACGCCAATATTCAGCGTGTTTTTAATTAATTTGAAAACAATAAAGATGTGGACTTTGTACATGACGATATTAATTGGGATATGTTTGCATACCTGCCTCCATCTCTTGTAATGCCATAATTTCTTGTGATGGAATTAATACGTTTATCTTTATAGAGATATTTTAGGATTGTAACAATAATTATCATACTATACTATCATAATGCATGTACAATTATGCTTGATATTCAACTAATTGTGTATTGTAGTATAATTTATTATATTTGTTGTATCTGTTCATGAAATAAACCTGTGATATATGAATTGTAATACGTACAACTTATTCTTGTTCTATACTTATTGAATATGGTTTCAAAAACAGCCTATATTAAGCATGCCACGCATTGCTATTTCATCTTTCATGTGACACTTACTTTCTTGACACCGATCCCCTACAAAGCATGAGCGACAAGTGCAAACATTTGGAGCAGTGCAATTCCCGTCATTCTCACATCCTGGTGTACAAATCGCTGTGAATAAAAATTGAAAGAATGCGATGCGCCGTCGTCATTATTTAATGGATTTGGTCCCCAATTCCCATTTCAAGTTAGTGGACTCGAAAAAATTAATGAATGTTTGAGGGAATATGCTATAACATTGAAAGAAGAAATGGTGTAAGCAGATGTTTAGAAAGAACTCACATTCCTACCCCATACGCTCCTTATGCACTGTGTGACGCAATTCAAAACTTCTTTACGCGTCATAGAAGTCGTACGCCACGCATTTGGTCTTATGCGGATGCAACACTTCGGTGGAAAATCGTGATCATAATATAATCCTGTTCAATAGATTCAAGTACTGAATAATGATCTACAATGATCAAAAGAATATATGATTTGATCTGTTGATTGTCATGCTCGCACTTCCGATAAAAAGATTGGGGTTTATTATAACGCAACTGAAACACAGGGAAGTGCGGTTTGCTGTATTGTGAGTTAGTGCTTGACTTGTAATAGAACCTACGCAATGTAAATAACTGTTAAATTATCAAAACTTACGTATTTCGCAGGTATCCCCTGTATATCCACTGACACACCGACAACTATACGTATCAAGGTGATCCTCACATGTCCCGCCATTCTGACAAGGTGTTGATTCGCATTCATTTACAACTGAAATCAAATTGATTTTAAAGGATCGTATTTCGATTTTAAAAAGTTGAAAAAAACATATAAGGGGCCATATCCAAACTCTCAAGTGATTTTATAGCGTTTTTATACCGATTTTACCCCGGTATTAAAACGGTATTTTTTCTATTGTAAAAAGCATCGGAAAAAGATCGGTGATTAACTAGAGCCGCCGCCGCCGCCCCTCTCTCCCCCTCTCTACTTATCTGGGCAGGCGTTAACAATATAACTATTGTAGTACTCTCGATGGCTCAATTAGTGAAGCAGACAGATGAAAGCGCGAGGAAGGTTGTGTTATTAAGCTGACCAGTGCTCTAGTTAATCACCGATCTTTTTCCGATGCTTTTAACAATAGAAAAAAATACCGTTTTAATACCGAGGTAAAATCGGTATAAAAACGCTATAAAATCACTTGAGAGTTTGGATATGGCCCCTAAACAAACTTCCTTTATTGTATATACAGAGCAAATGTAAACATTGGCCCAACAAGGTTAATAAACTGAGTGATAGAAATCAAACTGTTAACTATCTATAAAGAGCTCTGATCGGCCAATTAATTCGCCCACTGCAACTCAGAAAACACGCATAATATAAGAAATACACATGGGCGGGCAGGTACTAAAAATACCAATGAAAGTGGCATAAGTTTGTCATAACAAGAAGAAAGTAAAATTCGTTAATTCAGAATACCACGCGTTAATCATCTAAATTACTTACGATCCCATTCTGGTTTGCACCCCAAAACTTCAATACGCATTGAAGCGTGCCATTCCCAAGCTGTTACCATAATTCGAATGTAGCGGGCAAATATTGTCTCCAGAAACATGATCGTTTTCACGCCATTCTTGTTAGAATTTGCTGCAAATGTCTGCCAAAAATACAGAGGTCATCATTAATTAGAAATTCTTATATATTGGGCGTGGTTTAAAATGTCAACCCATAATATCCATCAATTTCATTGGTTCGGTGGTTAGTTTTGTTGGATACGCGCTATAGATTACCAGACCGCTAATCTATGGATCTGGGCGGGGCTTAATTCACACCTTTGATGATGCCGGAACTACATTTAAAAAACATCGCCTCGTCAATGCATCCTCGTCAATTATTGTAAATCGAAAGTAAGCTTATTTTACAATACAACATTAAGGTTATATTCATGTAATTAAATGTAAATAAAAGATAGAGGTCCATTTAATGAATAAATGCTAATAGTAATAAGACATGTAAAAGAAAGAAGGACAAATAAAATGGGTGCCTAAAAAAAGCCTATTTTCGTCTGCTATAAATATTCGTATAGGCTACATTCGTAATTACTTGCAATAAAGTGAATATGGAAGAAACCACAGCAACTTTTGAAATTGGAGACCTAGATGTAAAACATGTGAAAAAAGAACCAGAACCAGAACCGGAGTGTGATGATTTACCAGATGAAGTGATCAGAAATGTGATGGGAACGTCCGACGCTAGCGGCAAGCATTTGCTGCTGGCGTGATGATCGCCATCCACCCGCCCCAGAATTTACCATTTGTAGAGCTCAGTGAGGCTGAATTTAGCCATATAGAGGAGTGGAAAGATGACAAAACTTACCGAAAAGGGCCACGAGCTGGGGCGTCAATCGCCGTAAAAGTAAGGAAACATTTTTACGTGTATTTATTAAATTAAAACATTCAAAAGTCCCCCTCTTTTTGCGTTCGCACACAGGCCAGAAATAGGAACTACTTTAACTTTAGCACGTATCCAACAAAACCAACGAAATTGATGGATATTATGGGTTGCCATTTTAAACAATATATAAGAATGACGATTAAATAATTATTTGCAGTGTTTTCAAGTAAAAATTCCAGCGTATACCGCGAATAAACCTGATCACTAAGGCTACCTGATCACCTCTTTTGTAAAGTAAACAACCAAATCACATGTTCTTGAGATTCTTGCGCCAAAGTAAACAATTTTTTATTGTGGGTTGTTCGATTTTGTTTGTGGGGATGTATAGCACAGTAATCAGTTGGTTTGTCACTGTGTACTAATTCAAATCAATCTAAAACGATCCCCGACGAATAAATTGTTGAAAAAATCGTTGTTAAATATAAGAATGAGAATAAAATATGGTTCGTCGATGTTTTAATTGCTATAGAAGGCTGCCATATCGTCGTGAATGGCCGCCTGCGGCGACCATTCACGTCTCAAAATATGGTACAGCCTATGCATTATATGGCAGCCTTCTATAGCAAAACATCGACAAACCATATCTTATTCTCTAAGTACTGGTTTGAGATCAAGTATTTATTCCTTTGGTACTGATCATTTCTATTGGTTTGACTAGTTTACTAAAAGCGTGTAAAACATATTTGTATCCTTGGAATCAACCAGCAAGAAAGCGAGCTTAAAAAGAAACTCCAATAATAAACTCTTTTCTCTCGTTCTATGGGCGAGTATACTCGCGTTCAAAAAGTGAATGACAAAGTAAGTTTATAGATACGTTCACCGTCGTCTCAGGTGTTTTATTTGCGTCATGCTCAAGAATAAACATCAACACGAGCCACAGCTATTGTAAATTTGTTAGAAACATGGTCACGAAAGAGGAAGTAATACCTTAGTGATGTTGGTGGTGCTATTTACTGTGATATATGTCAGTGAATCCAATTGATCACCAGTTTTAATTTGAAATCTTTTCACCCATTGCGCTTTTGTAGGATTTCCCTGACATTGTATCCCTGTCATGAAGACTTGTGTCAAGAAATCAACTTGAATCCATCGGCCTTTATTATCAGTCACACGCGATGCCCACCAGTTATTTCCGTTCAGTCTACCTCCTGAAGCCACAAATTCGCCATAGTATTCAGTTGAAGCCGTCATTTGTGTGTCATTGATATAACCACTTTCGATACCAACAGGCTGAGATGCGTTAACTGGATGGAACAGAATTAAAGCAATTTATATAGCAATAGACAAATTGACGACTTATTCTTACGCCAATATTCAGCGGGTTTTTTTAATTAAAATAAAACAATAAAGATGTGGACTTTGTAAAAGATGATATAAATTGGGATATGTTTGCATACCTGCCGCCCTCTCTTGCAATGCCATCATTTCTTGTAATGACATTAATACGTCTATCTTCATGGAGAATGTTAAAGATTTTTCTAATACATGCGCTTACTTTCTTGACACCGATCCCCTACAAAGCATGAGCGACAAGTGCAAACATTTGGTGCAGTCCAATTCCCGTCATTGTCACATCCTGGTTTGTAAAACGCTGTGAATAAAAAAGGGAAAGAATACGATGCGTCGTCGTCATTATTTAAAGGTAAATGTTCTGATTGCTGGCCCGATTTTCAACTTGATGTTTTCTATTTTACACGAAAGGTCATCCTTAGAATTGTCGCATTCCAAAGTTTGAGTTGCATAACTCCAATGGTTATTATTTTAGATGCACAAGGTCACAAGAAATTTGCTCATTGAGTAGTACACAAAGTGATGGGTGGTTAACCACCTTTGGCAATAATTCACCACATTTTAGACTATAATTTCTAAATGGAACATTTCTGGCCCCTCAGATTTTACAGACATAATGAGTGAAAATGTGGATTTTTCGGATATCAAAATATCTTTATGTGAAGAAAAAAAATCATAGCCAAAAAAAGGTGATCAAAACATACACCTTTTAATGGATTTAGTCCCCAATTCCCATTTCAAGTTAGTAGACTCGAAAGAAATCAATAAATGTGTAAAGGAATAAGCTATGATAATGAATTTAAAGGTGAACTGGTTTATGCTGATGTTTTGATGTCATGCTCGCACTTCCGATAAACAGAATGGGGTTTATTATAAGAACATAACGCAACTCAAACACATGGAAGGTCAGTTTGTGCAAAGCATTGTATTGTGAGTTAGTGCTTGACTTGTACTAGAACCTACGCAATGTAAATCGCTGTTAAATTAAAAACTTACGTATTTCGCAGGTATCCCCTATGTATCCACTGACACACCGACAACTATACGTATCAAGGTGATCCTCACAAGTCCCATCATTCTGACAAGGTGTTGAATCGCATTCATTTACAACTGAAATATAAATTTGATTTGAAGGATAGTATTTCGATTTGAAAATTTGAACAAAAACCCTAAGCAAAACATCTTTGTTATATATAAAGAACAAATGTGAACAATAGCTCAACATACGAGGGGCAGTCAATAAATAATGAAAGTGATCATGGTATGGGATGCATGAGTGATTCTATTGAGGGGATAATGTGATCAATACAAAGTATGAACCTTTGTCTTTCAAACAATACACTTTTGGATTGTCAGATACCTTTGGTTATGTAACGTCATTAACATAAACACAATAGGTTTCAGACACTGACTGAAATCTGTCAATTATTTGGCTGGATATGTAATATGTTGAATATGGGTTGATTGATACATTTGCGTATATCTCGGCAATGCTAGCATAAAAACAGATAACACTTGGCACATAGTTAGAATACACACTTATCTCTGTTTGACATTCTTTTTTAGATCTGAATACCTTAATACGAACAAGAAGGGACCATCTCAAATACGCTTTTATTTAGCAAAATCCGCAATAATATACCTTAGAAAACAACAAAGGATAAAGAACAATGGAGGGATTATAATTTAATAAATTGTTGTGGGATGTAAAGCAATAATAGTGGGGATTTCAAAAGGAGCTGTTCATAAAATTTCCTCAAACCATTGAAATTATATGACGATTACTCACACAATACATATCTAGTAGCTCTAAAGATAACAGTAATAAGAGAGGTTGTGGCAGCCATCTTTGATTGATACATTCCTGTATATCTTCATTTTGACTATCACAATATGTTTACACATTGATTTAAGCATTTTTCATTATTTCTGATTAGAATTTGAAGGCACAGTAAGCTTTTATCTGGTAAATTTCATGATTTTAGCCATTTTGGGCCCGTTTCAAAATTATCTGCCGTCTGCGCATATGCGCATTTTTTCTGCAGGTTTCATGCGAATAAGTTCAGATAATTAGTTAACTATCATATGGAATCTTCCAAACTGGTTAATTGCTTGAATTTTTCCTAAATTGTTTGATTTTCCGCAATATTAGTGATTCACTGACTGGGCATTTTTAAATGAAAATTAGCTATTTGAAATACTGATATTTGTATACCTTTTATTCAATTGCTTCTCCTTACTTTTCCCTCATATACTACACATTCCAAATTACACAGGGATTAAAGTTATTGTCTTTTGTATCATATTTATGCGGGGAAAAAATCGGGATTTACCTGCTTCTGATGTCATGTTATGCAATCTTCTTACCACGTGTTTCATAAAAACAATTCAAATTTCCCGCCAAATAACTGATTTAGCAGTGTCCCAAGTGTACTTACTTTGAGACAATGCTATGACGTCATAGTTCACACTTAAAAATCCAAAAGTGTATTGTTTGAAAGACAAAGGTTCATACTTTGTATTGATCACATTATCCCCTCAATAGAATCACTCATGCATCCCATACCATGATCACTTTCATTATTTATTGACTGCCCCTCGTATATACATTAACAAGGTTAATGAACTGAGGGATTATGAATCAAACTGGTAACTCTCTACAAAGAGCTCTGATGGGCGAATCAAATGGTTCACTGCAATGCTGCAGCTCAGAAATCACGCATACAAATAAAAGAAACACAAATGGGCAGGGGTTTTAAATGACAATAAAAGTGGCATAAGCTTACCATAACAAGAAGGAAGTAAATTCGTTCATTCAGAATACAATGCGTCAATCATCTAAATTACTTACCATCCCATCCTGGTTTGCACCCCAAGACTTCAATACGCATTGAAGGGTGCCATGTCCAAGTTGTTACCATAATCCGAATGTAACGGGCAAATATTGTCTTCAGAAACAAAATAGTTTCCACGCCATTCCCGTTAGAATTTGCTGCAAATGTCTGCCAAAAATACAAAGGTCATCATTAATTGGAAAATACTGGTTTGAGGTCCAGTATTTGGTCCTTTGGTAGTGATCAACTCTATTGTTTTTACTTGTTTGCTAAAAGCGTGTGAAAAGTGCAATTGTTGTATCATTGGAATCAACCAGCAAGAAAGCGAGCTTATAAAGAAACACAAATAATCAATTGATAATAACCACTTTTCTCTTAGTGTACAATAGTTATATTGTTAACGCCAGATAAGTAGAGAGGTTTCTAGTTAATCACCGATCTTTTTCCGATGCTTTTAACAATAGAACGAAATACCGTTGGAATATCGTTGTAAAATCGCTAGAAAAATGCTTTAAAATCACTGTAGAGTTTGGATATCGCCCCTTATTCTGTTGGCGTGTATACTTGCGTTCAAAAAGTGAATGACAAAGTAAGTTTATAGATAAGTAAAGTAAAATTATATGATTAAGACTTTCGTACATCTTAAATGTGTCTAACTCGGAACAAGATTGAAATCGTGTTCACCTTCGTCTGTGGGTTTTCTGGCGTCATGCTCAGGAATAAACATCAACACGAGCCACAGTTATTGTATTTTCTTTGTAGAAACAGGGTCACGAAAGAGAGGAAGTTATACCTTAGTGATGTTGGTGGTGCCATTTACTGTGATATATGTCAGTGAATCCAATTGATCACCAGTTTTAATTTGACATGTTTTCACCCATTGCGCTGTTGTAGGATTTCCCTGACATTGTATCCCCGTCATGAAGACTTGTGTCAAGAAATCAACTTGAATCCATGGGTTATTATCCGCTACACTCGATGACCACCAGTTTTCAGTATTCAGTCTACCAGCTGAAGCCACATTGCCATAGTATTCACTTGAAGACGTCATTTGTGTGTCATTGATATAACCACTTTCGATACCCACAGGCTGAGATGCGTTAACTGGAACAGAATTAAAGCAATTTCATTTAGCAATAGAAACAATTGACGACATGTCCTGAGGCCAATATTCAGCGGTTTTTAAAATAAAATTACAACAATAAAGCTATGGCCTTTTTGTAAAAGAAGATATAAATTCAATCATTTCTTGTAACGACACAATGTTTTTCTTCTTTTAATACATGTGCTTACTTTCTTGACAACGATCCCCTACGAAGCATTTGCGACAAGTGCAAACATCTAGAGCAGTGCAATTCCCGTCATTCTCGCATCCTGGTTTACAAATCGCTGTACAAATGAAAAGATGTTCCTTTTATAACATAATAAAAGAATATGTTCCTTTTATAACATAATTAAAGAATATGTTCCGTTTATAATATGCCATTTTCAATTGTCGTTTCAATTACTGGCGACGCGGGGTTCTCTCTCACAATGCTTTTAAATACATATCAAGTAACTGAATAACAATTCTCGTCTTACACCATAAGCATGATAAGAAGCAACTTTTCGTCGAATAAAGAGATAGATTGATAGATATTTTGCATTTTTTATCGAAAACATAGGACAAATATTTTCGAAAACGTAGAATGTCGCCAACGGAGGTAAAAAAATCACGTTTTTTAGCACTTTTTGGTATATAATTCAAAAAATAATAAAGATTTTCAACAACAACAAAAAAATTCCTAGGGAATTGTATGAGGAATATAATAAAACTAGTATGACAAAACGTGATCATGGTTGGATTCATTGAACCCTTTCCTGCAAAAAAAGATACTTTTATATAGATTAAATGAATAATGAAGAAGTTACGGCAGTTTTACGGAGGCTATACCGAAGGTGCACAGCCCCCTATTAAATTCTAAACATTATTAGTTATGTTTTAAAACACGGCAGAGTAGTATCGAAAAAGATTCAATCGCCCTCTGGAGTTCAATAATAGAAATACTGAGGTAATCCATTTGCTATGGTTTTAAGCCATTATGTTCAAACCGGAGTTAATGTCGCCATCTATAGATTATTTGTCCATCACGAGACAGTGACGTAACTGCATCATTCATTCATTCCAGTACGTAAACGCGCGCGCTTACTCGAAGTGCTGGCGTATACACTCACTAGTTGAAAGGCGGAAGACACAAACGCGTGCGTACATGTTACGCTCATGATGAACAAATAGACTATAGAGTTTAACATAACAGTAACATTTATTTTTGAGCATATCGCAAGAGCTTTTTAGAGGCGTGTTATGAACAGTACTGGTAAAAAGGTTTGCATGTATGTGTTAGCAGTGTGTAGATTGCCATTGACATATTCAGCAAATAACGAAAACCTAGAGCGGTAATAAATATTTTTAACATTTTTCTAGATTCTCTACCGACCGACCCGACTTTTTAATTTGGGCACTTGAGGGCAACACATCATTGTTTTGTTTGCCCTATAGATGGCGACATAACTCCGGTTTGAACATAATGGCTTAAAACCATTGCAAATGTATTACCTCAGCTATTGAAATGCAGAGGGCGCATTGATTAGCTACCCCTCTTTTAATCCAGACATCAAAAGGAATAATTTAACCATTTGTATAATATAAATCAGAAATCATATTCATACCACACCTGGAAAAATGCTTATAATGAAAAGGCTTATGATTGAAACAAATATGTTGGTTATTCCATACACATCGTTGAAGATGACCAATATTGTCAGGCATAATACGACTTCAGCATATCTGTATAGAATATCGGAATATCATTCCATATATGAATCTGTGTTGGATGGGTAGTTGGTTGAGAATTATTTTCAAATCAATTATAATGCCATTTAACAATGATCTCAATGATTTTAGCAACATATATTGTTTATTGACATGTAATGTTGTAATAATAAAAATATCTTACAACATTTTGTAATAATTGGTGAATTTATAGAAACCCTAAAACCTATGGCTCCAATCTGAGTACAAGAAAGACCCAAGTCCAAAATCCATAAATTGATCGATATCACTAAAATCATATATTATGTAAATGCTAAGACTAACCCTTAATATTGTAAATTTTCATTACAATAGCACCTTTTGGTAATTTTCTGCAATATTTTAAAAACTTTAAATGCCTGTATCTCAATATGGACTTAAGGTCTATCTTGCTCTCACATTGGTGATAGTGCAAAACTTGATCCCCTCAAAAATATATTTTAAGACTTCAAATTCAAAAATCAGTAATTTTCCCACATTTCTCACCACTAAAGCTACCCAAAATCAAGCTTAACTCAATTCGTCCAAAAATGGACTTGGGTCTTTCTTGCGCTCAGGTCAAAGAAGATTTCTTGATGTGCCCCATCATGATTAGCGCCCCTACAGCACCAGCAGAGCTTATCACCAAAACAAACAGTGCCACACATGTGTTAAAGTAATTAACAGCTGGAGGTCGTCTGACCTCTACCATAGTAATACATGGTGCAGGTAGAGTAAACTTAGCCACAAAATATGAAAGAAGTTGAAATCCAACTAAAACTTATATTTATAAAAATATAGGGTCTTTAAGAAAATCAAGAGAGGACTGACAGTATTAAAGACACATCACTCATATTACTTGCAACAGAATTTTCTTAAAGACCTTCGTTTAACATCTTTATAAGCATTTCCTTGCACTGTAATGTCGATGGGAACCAGTAGACACTGGTGACAGAAATTAGTGGTCATGTGATGAAAGTGAAGCATCCTGGGGTGCATCAAGAAATCTTCTTTGGGTCTTCATATAGGCCTACTTATACGGATCACGTTCGTTATTCCGTAGGGTTATTATTCAGAAGGGTCTTTATTCAGAAGCGTCGTACCCTATCCTTAACCCTGACCATAACCATAACCATAACAATATCCATAACCATAACCACCATAACCATAACCATAACACTAACCTTAACTCTAACTCTAACTCTAACTCTAACCATAACCATAAACAAAGCAATAACCCACCTTAACATAACAGTAACATTTTGTTTATTTTGGAGCATATCACAAGAGCTTTTTAGAGGCGTGTTATGAACAGTACTGGTAAAAAGGTTTGCATGTATGTGTTAGCTGTGTGTAGATTGTCATTGACATATTCCTGGAGCGGTAATAAATTAAATATTTTAAACATTTTTCTATATACGAGGGTCATTCAATAAGTTCTACCTCCTACCTCATAACTTTTCTATTATATAAGCCAGTCGTATGAAATATTCCACAATTGTAGCTTTGAATCTCAGCTACAAATTCATAGTAAATTTGTCTGAGTGCTGTTTGTACTTTTCTGGAGGTGCTGTGAAAACCAATGGTTCATTTAGTACTACGGAAACGGATAGTGACAAAATAGCTAATTTTCTCCTAAGGGCTATTCATTTGGCCAATTAAGAGACAAAACGTACCTATAGGTCAATTTAAACCGTTCTAAATTACAGATATCTCTTGAACAGACTATAAAAGATGAAAGTCACTGATTTTCTTGGAGAAAATGCCCTCTAATTAGCCAGAACCAGACCATGACAGCCTTTAGTTTTAACTCTACCCCAGAGAACCGCTGCAAAAGTCATATTTGCTTTTCATAAGAACTAAATGATTGACCATTATATTAAAAGGTTACATTAAGTAAACCTCATAAAATGACTATCATGTTAAGATTTAACATTCGAGGCATCACTGTGGCTTGACTTGTAACAGCGAACATTTGACATAGCAGTATTCCAGTATGCTAAATGCGTAGCAATACATTCGAGTTGATTGCTATTTGCAAGCCTACAAAGGTTTAATATTGCCAACCATCGAATCTTTACGTGATAATACAGTATTATATTCAGAAATCATCCATTGTTTTCTATTTTCAGTATTTAAATCGGACTGTTATATCTAATCATACAATACGGAGAGAAAATCTAAAAAACATAAATACAATGTTGGTGTAATTTTCCGTGTCCGTTGTTCAAAATCTCTCACTGGTTTTCATTGCATCATAACAAAAGTAAAACAGATATCAGTTATCATTTACTATATAATGTATGTGTAGCTATGGTTCAGAGCTATAATCATAACAAATGTCATGTAGCTGACATTCATATTAGCGATGTTATGAGTGAGGAGGTAGAACTTATTGAATGACCCTCGTAGATTCCCTTACCGACCGACTCGACTTTTAAATTTTGGCACTTGAGGGCAACACAACATTTTTTGTTTGCCCTATAGATGGCGACATTAACTCCGGTTTGAACATAATGGCTTAAAACCATAGCAAATGTATTACCTCAGTATTTCTATTATTGAACTCCAGAGGGCGCATTGATTAGCTACCCTCTTTTAATCCAAACATCATAATATAAATCAGAAATCATATTCTTTATTCAGAAGCGTCGTACCGTAACCTTAACCATAACCATAACCATAACCATAACCCTAACCATAACCATAACCATAACCAAAACCATAACCATAACCATAACCATAACCATAACCATAACCATAACAATAACCATAACCATAACACTAACCTTAACCCTAACTCTAACCATCAACATAAACAAAGCCATAACCCTAACCCTTACCTTAACCCCTTCATTCGGAATAACGATCCATGGTATTCTCGGAATAAGAGCTAACTCAATTTCGTCACAGTATATGCACAGCCTTTTATTAGCAGCCTTTTTTTATTAAAAACTGTAGGCATTTTTATAACGTTCTTTAGCTCATCGAACTCAGGCAGCAGACCGTGTCCAAGAGGCTTCCGTAAGCCATAGATCGTCAAGGGATGATTATCTCCCGGATTATCTCTATTGAAATTTTGTGTGGAGCCGATCTACAACTAGCAAATAAAGTCCCTTACCAGGAGCTTTGAGATTCGCTTATTCAAAATATATAATCGGTACCAAAAATCTGAGATATACATTAAATGAGCAAATTTCTTCCCCGCAGTTTTATACCTCATTCAACAAAATCGAATGGATACTTTTAAAGTTATGGCGATTTCAATGACCGCGCATAACAACAGCAAAGTTGCACTATAGGTATAGGAAATCATTGATTTTGATCTTGATGTATGCTCCGCAGCTATAAAGCTCTGTAAACAGTCACAATAAATATGCTGGTCATAAAGGCTGTTTTCGTGATTTCATGAGTTGCAACAGCAAAAATGACCATTATTAATGTTCATCTTGAAATCTGAAGTTAAAGCTATACAAAAACATAATTCATCAACACTCTCCTGCGTATCACTTGAAGACGAAAGGAACATAACCCATGCACCAAGGATTCAACAGGAAACTGAAAACGGCATAAAACCACAGTTCAAGGTTCAAGCGACTGAATTGGATTTAGGCGATAACATGATAACTCGGCAACTCCCTAATTTCAATTATTAGAATATCTACTTAGTAATAGGCCCGTATTCTCGTACGTAGTTAAACACGGTTTTAAGGTAAACACGCGTCTAACTTTGACTTTAGACACATCGTATAACTAGACGTAATTTTCGAAAATGTGTTTAACTTAAATACGCGTCTAGCTCACTAAAAAGTGCCTCACTTTAAACATGGGCATGGGGGTAGTTTAAAGCGCGTTTAACTAAACTCATACACCAACTGTATGCCTTGAATAATCACTCAACCGTGCCTGCTGCAAGCTGACGTTCAGATCGTGTAGTATTAAAAATACACGTGCTTTTGAGGTATTCGGACGATATCTATTGTAATCCATTAGGGCCACAACAAAAATAAATACCTGTATACAGTAACGCACGACCACTCTGGGAGTTTAAAACCGTGTTTTGTTAAACACGTCGAGTTAAAGTTAGACACGCGTTTAGTTAGACACGGTTTTAAGTTAAAACTGTGTTTAGTACGAGAATACGGCCCTAATGTTTAACTTACGCATTTCACAATGGTCCCCAGTATAATCCTCGGCACACTGGCAGACATAAGAATCTTCACCTTGTACACATGTCCCGACATTCTGACAAGGACTATACTCGCATTCGAAGATCTCTGAAATAAGCATAGGTCACCACTGTTATATCCGACCAACTCTTATTTGAACGATATTCTACAGATTGTAGAAAAGCTTCCCTATAAAGTTGTCAGTTTTGTAGGATGCATAGCCCTACAATTCGGGCGCAGTTTAGGGATGGCATCCAGATTCGTACGGATTGAAAACCGTAGATCGGAGAAGGTAAACGCACTGGAATAAACGGACACTTTTGTGTAGATAAACGGAACGCGGTTAAATAATGACCAACCAATACGTGTTTAGCCATGCTTAGCGAACGCATTGAACAACTCCCGTGAACGGACAGCCAGTGCGTTTACCCTCTCCGATCTACGATTTTTAAACCGTACAAATCTGAATGCCATCCCTTACGTTATGTTTACGGAACATGTATTTTACTGGATAAGACAGATAATCTTAGTTGAAAATCAATTGGATTTTTCCTTTACAAAGGTATTTCAGGGCTTTACAAGACACAACAAGGGTAACCTCAGGGGCCAACTTTTAGATAATTCATTAATTAATGACCCCATATACACTCTAAATGAGGATTTCACATGCTGGCCATTATATCATAATTTGACCCCGTATACACGTGTCACATAATGTTATCCTCTATATTTCATGTTTATGTTTGTATGTATAGCGCCTCGGAATAGGCTGCCTAGATAGACGGCGCTTTATAAATGTTTTTTTTATTATTTTTATTATTATATTACGTTGAAACCCAAACATGGTTGTATGTGTCTTATACATACATGTAGAAAAGCTGGTGTAACCGAATTTACAGTATTTAGAAAAGACACTTTCTAGTAGATAGATAATAGTTTTTGTTTTATAGATATAGCTTTCGAAAAAGTAACCAACCGTTTTTCTTGAAAGAGTAAATCAATTTATATAATAATCCCTAAACGAAATGATTGTGTTTAGGGACCTATCTTAAAAAAAAAATTAAAAAAACCTCAACAACAATAAAAAAATAATAATAATAATATTAGGCGAATTTTAGTCACGTATATTTTAATTTGCATATTAAATTAGTTGCCCCTGAATAAAATGTATATAATACAGGGTGTATCAAAAAAAAAATAGGACTCTGTTTCATGACGGTGTAATTTACTGGTTTGTACAATGGGATTCACATGTACAGACCAGTAAATAACATGGTTTACGTTTCAATACGTTATAATAATTGTCAACATAGTAAATAATATATCAGTCAATAGCAAAGTTTAGTTTGGTAATCCATTTAATTCTGGCACAAATCAATACTGGCTAAAAAAATCAGATGCATGGCAAAACAGATGCATGCATATCTGTGCAAATTAAAAAAGTTTTGTTAAACAGTTCTCGAACCCACTAAGGATGGTTCATTGAGTTACAATTCGAGCACTTTCATGTTAGTCGACTTTTACTGTGTGAATTCCCATTGTACAAACCAGTAAATGACATGGTTTACACAAAGTACGCTAGTTTTCTTATTTTTCATCGGATTGATCTCATATTTTCAGGATATGATAATAATTAATTGGGCTTTACATTGGAGACTAAATTGGTCATGGTCCAATGATTATAATAAGAATTACACCGTCATGAAACAGAGTCCTAATTTTTTGATACACCCTGTATAATCAGAGGTGGTTGGATATAACTTCGAGAAAACGAATCCAATACCTTTTTCAGTACCAGTTTTGCGTTGGAATACGCTGTGAGAAATGGAAAAGGTTACGTGTATAAGGTCAAGTAATGGTCGATTTAAGTTTAAAATATAACTTTCCCAGTGAATTAAAATAGGACATTCATAAAATATGAATGAAATACCGGCTCTTCACAGTCCTCACTTGTATAACAGCCCAGTTTACCCCGTCACATAAAATGAAATTACGTATGTAAATCCTTTTGAATAAACGCTTTTGTTGTATATAGTTATTCATAGGAATATAACAAATCATTCATACCAACAAAAATACCAGAAAGTTAAACTTTAAAACCAGGGAAAACTTAAGATATTTAATATTGAAACCTTTGCTGAGATAAGGTGCACTATTTCAATAGATGAAGGGAGCCCTCTGTTGACGAAGATCTGAGATTAAATGTCCGGCTGATGAGGCGGTATAGCATATTTACAGTATTATATTTGATTGGAACCATAGGATAGTAACTTACTACACAGCTCACGAATTTTCCCTTCACAAATCGGAGAATTCCCATTGCCTGAAGTCTGGAAAAAGAAGACATATTGCAAATACAAAGTTATATAAAAGCGGATGACCAATTACATTGTGAGAAGTCATCATTACGCGTGATTCAATGATTGAATAGATTTATTGATGACAACGAGGGCTGGTTTTCGTGAAAAAATCCTGAAGTACAGCCTTTTGTATAATGAAAGCGTAAATGGTAGAAATGCATATGAAGCGAAAACAACCCTACTATTTTGAAATTATCGAATATGATGTTAAAACACACCCACACACACCCCCATATATATACACACACATATATGAACATCGGTGGTATGACTGTATGGTCCATCCTCAATCAAAATATTGGAGGTATATATACCTCGTTCCCGGGATCTTGGTCTTTGATGAGTACAAACATCTTAGAGCGCGTTTCTTAAAGCAGAAAAAGAAGAGGGAATCTGATAAGTCTCAGGAACACCTCAAAGAGAAAGTGTGCAAGACAACCAGAACTCAGCAAGGATCTCGGAAGGATCTCCAAGCCAGAACCTCCTAAACATAATTTCACATTGATGCCTCCAACAATCCGCGAAAACTGGAAAATTAAGTTGTGCGACACAACAGAACTTAATCTACATCTGGCCGTTTCCCTCAATTTTACAGTTACAATTAAAATCATATTATGCAATCTTTTCCAAGTGGCGCCCTCTATATTTTATTTCTACTTTGAAAGCAGATTTTCTTGCATTTGTTATCATAAATCAAGAAGATCTTCTAAGTTACAGAGCCATAAGATTTCTAACTTATTTTCTGAGTGATTTTCCCCGTTTTTTCGTTCGTAAATAGAATTCCATGGTTTGGCACCATGTTGCCGCTGTCTACAGTGTTTCCTGCTGTGATCGCAACTGTATACAAGCAAAATGAATGCTTTATGATGACAATATGTTGAGAAATTCCTCAAATTGAAAGCAGATTTCCATCATGAATGAGTAAAGTTTTGAGATGGTTTGTCACCAGAAAATACAGTCAAGATAGGTTTATGAGTTCATAAAAGTCTTTCCTGTTATTGTCAAACTTCATTATAAAAGAAGAAAAAATATGTGAGCATTTGAAAAAGATCACATATTATTGCTTGAATTAATTGCACACACAACAAGGTTAATTTAACAACAAGTATAATTTTAATATAAATTTGTGCTGTTGTTTTTCTGATGGGAATATTGACTTCAAAAATTTCTTTTTTTGAGGGGGCGGGGCGAGTGAAAATTTAGGTTTTCTTAAGGAATGCATACCGTATATGTCTATATGGTATTTTATCTCCAACGTTTTGTGGAGAAATATTCTCAATACTATGCAAGATGCATTCCTTCCTCAAGTATACAAGGATAAAAATGGGAATGTGACAATTGATTGTCACATTCTGATTTTTGGTATATACTTTTTTTTCAATCGAAAACTCATTCTCTGGCAACTATAGTGCTTTCACCCCTGTTATTCAATCACCATGCCAACGGATCGTGTTCCCGTGTGAAATGACTAGTGTTAAATGAGGCACGACGACGTATAGTATTAAAAACAACACTTTATATGGTACGATATGCAAATGATACCAACGGCGCACAAATCATGAACAAACCTGTGTTATTCATGACTGTATTAAAGGTTTACTAAGAGATGTTTAAGATTTCTTCTTTTTTAACAAAATGTACTTAATATTAAAGATAATCATTATAATTGGCCATTATTGTTGTTTCTTCTCACAAAAAAGCAGCAAAATTGATCAAAACAATGTTTAAATATGTTGAAATATCATCGATATTAATTGAAACCAGACGATGGCGGTCACGAAAAATAATTGTGGCAAGACCCCTGGTCACGTGCTGGTATCGTAAGAACACACCGGCAACACGAGAAAAAAAACGTCCGGATCCGCTGTAAGCCGCGCCGTGCTTCTTGAAAAGCGTACATTTGTTTAATAATAAATTTCAATTAATTTTATATCATATTTCAGAAGGAAAAACGCATTTGCATAGTATAAATTAAATTTCCAATGTTTAAACTGATAAAACAACGTCATTTTTTTGCCAAAAAAAGAAAAGAAAAGGAAAAAGTAACCCCAGTGAGATTCGAACTTAAGCGTAAAAGTATTTATAGTTAATACAAGCAATACCAACGCCTTAGACCACTCGACCGGCCACCGTAAGAGTTACCAATTTCGGTGGCGAAGAATTAACAAATATCAAATACTTATTTAAATGTCGTTATTTCCCCAATAATCATAAAACTATAATATAAGGCCTGAAAATCGTCGTGTAGGCTATTATATATTATTGCCTATAACTATCCCATTTCTATACCATTTCGCATCAAAATTGAGGTATTTAATATAAAATTAAGAGCTAAACACTTGACTAATTAAAAATACCCCGCTATGTTCATGATAAAATGCTGTCCGAGCCGGGGATAGAATATTTTGAAACGCCGTTTTATTGCACAAAGACAATTGATTTTTCTTAATCCATCTGTAAGTTTGTGTATGTTATACAATTGTAAAAATATAGAAATCCCGGTTTTTATCAAACTTTAAGACGCAGCACACTATAACAAGTCAGTATACTATCAGTAAACAAATCTACTAGGCTCGTACACCAATATTCATTACTTTACAATTTGAAATACAACAATGTTCATAACTTGTGCATATGTAATTCACAAGAAAAAAACATTTATCTATCACATCACAATTGTTAAAAATATTAAAATAAATGTTGTCATAATCTTAAAAAACAGTGAACAGAAGGTCAACCAATATTGACCTCATAGCAGCGGTGAAGTCAAATCAATTTTATGACCACGCTCATCCCTCCATCAATAGGTGGTAATTGGGTAGTGAATAGACACTTAAAAATAAAACAGCATCTAACCCACAATTATGTTCTGAAGCAAGAATGTCCTTTATTACCCCCAGACACTTGCATGATACCTAAAAGAGGAACACGGGCAACCAGAAATATTCGGATGGCTCCATACCATGAATTCCTAGATTCCTAGTGATTTAATGCATTTGGGAACGAGAGTGGCGTATTATTTATAGATGTTGAGAAGTTATTTCATGACAGGGCGAAAGGCTAATCCGGCTTTTTGTGTCGAAACACACATAGCTTCAAACAAAATACCCACTTACCCATCCCCGTCTTGATTTTTTCTATGGGTAAATTTCATTATTTGTGTTAAAATATGTAAGAAAATGATTTTGTCAGTAACAGGCTGTCTTTATCATGTTTGGATATCATGAAAGAAATAATTATCAATAAGCTTATACATAAAATATGGGAATCTGTCAGTAAGACTGTTCTACGGGCAAACGATTCTCTCAGGTTGGGTCGGTTGGTCGGGCCTTTCCCCCTTCAAAATGGGTAGGTAGGCATCTTTGATTGATACATCTAAATAATTATACAACTTGATTTTTAAAATTTTGCAATATTTTTGAGTGAAGGCACAGTAAGCTTTTATCCGTTTTTTGTTGTCCAGTTCTGGTGTCATGTTATGCAATCCTCTTACTAATTTGAATTGTTTTGTGAATCACATGCTAAGAGTCTTAGCATGTGATTCACATTCACAAAACAATTCAAATTTCCCGCCAAGTAACTGTTTTGACAGTGTCCAAAAGTGTACTGATAATGCTATGACGTCATAGCTACAACTTAAAATTCCAAAAGTGAATTATTTGAAAACAAAGGTTCATATTTTATAATGATATAATCATTCATGCGTCTCATAATAAGATCTGTCCCCGGCATCTGTCTTGAATAAAACTCAGCTTCTTTTTTTTTTAGTCTAAATAAAATTGATGTTGTTTTCATATTGTTGACATTCTTGAATTATGTTAGCCTACATAGCAGATATTACCTCTTTTTGGATCTAAAATAAGTAGAAATGACAGTTTATCCAGACATTTGTTTATCCCAAAACGTATTTGAATAATATTAGGGACTTCCATATTTCTGACATTCTGTTGATTCTGTGATTGGAAGTTTTGTAGAAAAAATATGAGACATTTTTAATTGTAAATCAAAAAAGCTAAAATTGATGTCTTTGCACTCAATTTTTTATTCTTGATATGGCCGAAAATGTGTGCAATAAATACTTTATAATCACAGCATTTTTTACTTTTGACTCCATATTCTTATCGATATATACATGTACTTGTGTATGTGTATCATATAATATCACCATTTTCATTTTACACCAGTGATCATGTCTATAATGACTTGGTTGTCCTTGAACTAAAGCGAGTTTAATTTTAAAAAATGAATATATAAGCGTATAGTAATTGTTAAATATTTATTAATATTCTTTGATGTAAATGCTCTCTAACGAATCTTCAAAAATTGGAAAATTTTCAAAACGCGATTTACTCAAAATGCTGTTTCTCGTTATGTGCAAGTATGTTTGAACAGCGATGAATTATATGATAGCTGACATGATTGGCTTTCATTTGGAACCAGAAAAGACGTAATCGAAACTTTATAATAGAGATATCCTTCAAGAAATATTTCGATATAAATTGAGTAAAAATAATAGTTTTGGGACAAATTGACCATTACTAGAAATTCTAGAAATTAGTTTATAGTTTATAAGTACTTTAGTTTTACTCTGTATTATTCATATTGGCTAAATATATATTAGCACTTCAAGATTGAGCTATGAATGGTAAAACTAGATTTGTTTACATTTAAAATGTTGTTAAATGTAATCTTTATTAACTCATATATTTTGAATCATATAAAACCTGATATCATCACGTTTTATTTGAAATAAAATTGAAATGAATTAGCTTTTTTGAATTTTAGTCCAAAAATGCTCAACATTGATGTTTTTTCACCCATGTTTTGTTATTCTTAATTTATATTCGCTTATACTGGTAACATATAATAGCTAATACCATCACCTTTCATTTGACACCAGTCATGATGTAATCGAACCTTTAATGATGGAAACATTCTCAAAACCAGTATTTTGATGAAAAACGTGTAAAAATAAATTACTATAGCTATAAATTGGAATAAGCACCCCCGTTTTTCTTTAATTTATTTATGTATGATAGGAGCACTTTTGTACTCAATATGAGAAACTGGCGGTTTCATTTTTAATCTCAAATTAAATTTCATTTTTAATCTCAAATTAAATAAAACCAGTACATTTTTTAAATTTTAGTCTAAAAATGCTAAAATGGATGTTTTCACTCGTTGTTTTGTTATTCTTGATTTATATTCGCTTATATACTGGTATTGTATAAAAGCTGATATTCATTTGACACAAGCATGATGTAATCAAACCTTAATAATGGAGATATTCTCCACACCAATAACTTGGACAAAAACGTGTACAAATTACGGTTTGGGGCAAAATTACACACCTATTTTCAATATGGAATTTACCAACACCCCTTGCCATGTGAGATTCATCCTGGTGATTGTATGCCGATGACCAACACAATCGGATCGGTTGGCAGGCTGTATGAGTCAATAAAGTGTGTACTAGGCAACCCCGGTATTTCCAGTGCTGCTGTAAGGTCATAAGTAATGTGTTGACTAATTTTGTTGATCCCAGGTCATTACTCTAAGGATCAATATCGTTTCAAGTGAATATAACGTTTCACCCCTGGGAACCTTTGACCTCTTAAGCTTGACAACCTGAGTAGTGGTTCACCTAGTGGTGGTTCGGCAGAAGAGTTACAGACTTAGTACAAAGGTCTGTTGCCAGAAAAAGAAGAATAAAAAAGAAATCAGCCAAATACAGTACTTTAGTCGTTTTCGACTAAGCCAAAAAAAAAGCACAAATAAAAGACTAAGCCAGGAAAGAAGAAACAGCATAAATACAAGACTTTAGTCGATTATCGAGTAATGTAAAGAAGGTATCACAATTTGTTTGTTAAACTTGGAACCCGTTCACTTTGATATTAACAAAATTGTGAACATGGTGAACCCCGACCGCCCCACCCCGACCCGATTGTCACATAACAATATCCTTGGATGATTACTTTTTAAAATATTAATCATGACAAGGTTGAATAAAGAAACACTGAAGTATTATGTCCAGTAGCGTAGCCAGGGTCACTTATCAGGGGGGGGGGGGGGGGGGGGCAAAGGTATTTTTTCGCGGTGAGCACCAGTTCGACCCGGTGGCGTAAAAGGTAGCCCCCCAAAAATTTGGGCAGTCACCTCGTGAATTTCACGTAAGTTGGCGTGAGGGGGGGGGGGGGGGGGGGGGGGGGGGTTGAGGTCAAAACATTTCGCACGGTCCAAAAAAAAATCGCACGGTCAACAAGTCGCGCAGTACAAAAAAAACCACAGTTTTGGCCAATCCACCGGGTTTTCATCAGTTTTCTCTATAACATTTTTCTTTATTTAGCCGACTGCTGCAAAAAGAAAAATCGACCCGCCAAATTTCCCCTTTTGCGCACGCTACTGCCTTTTCCTTCCCTTTTCCTTTTCCCTATCCTTCCCTTTTTTCCCTTACCTTTCCTTCCTTTTCTCCCTTTCTTTCCCTTCCTTTACCTTCCCGATTTTCCACTGCCTTCCCGATTTCCCGGTCAAATTATTTTTCAGGGTTTGCCCCCCCCCCCCCCCCCCTGGCTACGCTACTGATTATGTCATCAAAGTTGATAAGCTTTAATATGTATACGTGAAATATTGATGCAACATAATTAAATGTTGTATCTGCAGAGACATCATACAAAACAAATTTAGCTATTTAAAATTCATTTGTTTTCGAACCTTTTTTTTAAACTTTTTTCTTCTTCAAAACTGTAACATAGTGAAATATACGCGCTTTTATGTGGCTGGTTGAATTATGTGATACTTTATTGTAATAGTCACTGTTAACATCCAGCAGCATATGGGGTTTTGTTTAACCCCGGAAAAGTGTACTTCAGAACCCAGATTCTGGACTGTACTGGTATCGTCCGATACTGGAAGAAGCCAATAATTGTCGTGAATATTTAGCGAGTTTTCCACAATTTGCCCAAATCAACAAAAAGCCAAAACAAATGTAATCAAATTTTACAACAACAAAATGCAAATGTTTTTATTTCATCGCCTTACCATCAAATTAAAGTTGTGTACACCTGCCGCCTCTATGATGTCCAACGGGAACTCCTCGGCTGTTGCATTGTTTAGTTCACATTCTCGACGAAGCGAGTCATAGTTGCAGCTCGTACAACCCGGCAGTTTGCTACAGTATACACAGCATATCATCGGCTCCGAAACTCTCTCAATGGTACATATCTGGTGATTAGCTAATATCACATTTTCGGTTGTTTTGAATTTAACGCTATTAACCTGTCCGGTATCATATCCGTCTGGTGCATTTACTGCATTCAAAATGATCATAAATATCAAATAAAACATTTTTTGGCCGAATTCGAGGGTTATTATAGATGGAAGCATAATGCTCAAACGATTTTTTCTTTCTTGCATACTCCACGCATTATCAACAATGAAATAGTGTGCGGTTGTGTGAAGGCTGTTGTTTTATAACGAAGCGTTGCTATGGCGTTCATCACATCAACAATACAAGAGAATTGGTGTTGCAGGAACAATTGAATCGACATGCATGTTTAAGACTGTAGTTGTTCAAAAAACAGTCACATAAAATGTCCCAGTGTTTCTAGATTTGCTGTATCATCTTAACACTTTCCACGCGGCTATTAGTTTTACCATTTACAAAAAAGATTTATCAGAAACCTTTCCCAACTTTCAAGGTCTATCTCAATGATTACTGAATACTTATTAGGCATGTTTGTACTTAATTAATTTAAATGCACTTTTCCTGGTGATTCCTGGTAATTAATTATAATTTTGAAATGTTTGAAGTATTTTCTGATATTTTGGAATGCCGTCTCCAGACGCCTGCCGCATAGAAAGTGTTAATGTTGATATAAAGTATATAACAGGTTTATTATATTTTGTTTAGCTCAGCAAACTTTAGATTTATAGCGGGTTAAAACTTGTGTTTTCGTGAAAATAAGAAGTTATGTGTCAAATTAAAACGTGATTTCTTTCACGTCAAGTGATCACTTTTATCTCATATCAGCGCATTCTATACATTACTCTTAAAATATTTTTTAAAAATCGTTGTTTTTTATTCATACACTTTGTTGTATCTGAGACTAATATAAGAGTGCACACCACCAAATAAGTTTTTGCCATCTGGCAATACCCGGCAGTGTTTGAAATTAAGATACACCCCACCATAAGTCTAAATTTAACATCCTAGAAAAGGTAAAAGTGCTGTAAATGTACCTACATGTTTCATAATTTGGCATTTGTAGGTTATTCCCTCCATAGTAGGCCCAAAATCTCAAGCTTTTTCTTGAATGGTATCATTTTACACGATTTCACTGTTTCCACCAATTTAGAGCTAAAATCCATGATCTGATATGAGATAAAAGTGATCACTTGACGTGAAAGAAAGATAGAGGCAGCATGTCGTACCTAAGATAGATATCATTGGCCCGTAGCGAAAAAATGCTGGTTACCCTCCACAAAACGTAACGTACATTCTCTTTGGGGAATATAGAAAATGTTCCCAATTCTACGTTCAATTTACAATAACTCTTGATCCCGTATGGTACAAATATGATTTTGTTCTCATTTTAAAGATTGTTTTATATTCTATAAGTTTCTGTTTTAACATACGTGTCAAATATAATGTAACAATTGTAATCATGAATCGATTGCATTGTCCTTGGCTTTCTCCCTATTCGCTTTAGAGTGAACTTGCCCTAATTCATCGGTGTTACATACATGACTATATAACTAAAAAGTGTTCAACCTGATAATAGCAAAATTATACATTTTTGGAAAGCTCTCAAATAGGGGAATTCAAAAATGCCGTTTAAATCAGAATAGGGTGCCAACCAAAATAATATATTTGTAAACTCGAATAAATATGAAATTTAAACGTTTGTGCTCATTCACTTACCGTTATAGTATATTTCAACAAGTTACCCTTGACAACCATTATGTTCTGATGAATAACTACATGAGGAACTAACATGCACAATAAAATTATGATCGGGATAGGTATAAAATATTTTTGAGCTTAAATCTAAATATGGAAAAATATCGATATTGTTTTAACATTCTCAATCACAACATTATACCATTAGGTCATATCTAAATTCCAATAGCATATCTGGATTTCTTGTGAGATTACCGGAGTTTTTACGGGGTTGAACAAGTAGTTATTGCGATATGCGAATCCGAATCTCAGATGGTGTAAAATGTAAAAATCTGGACATGCAACGGGAAGGGTGGCGAGTTCAAAACACATGGCCATAAGAGATAATACGCCCCAATTCATACCATGTGCAGCGATCCAGGCCGCCGCGACATTGTTATAGTTGATGGCCAATCGATTATCATCATTCAGTTTAATCTGTATCACGACCTCATCCTTTGAGTAGCTGTTTTGAATCCAGTGTTATCCACACGTGTATTACACTTTTCTAAATTTCCTTAACGCACTTTAGTATGGGATGGCGATCGACTCAAATACCTTGATATAATATTTCTAAAATAATTATCCATTAATATCGCTTTTTAACATTAATTAACATCTTCTGAAATGGTTATGAAATGGTGAATTTTTGGTAGACCGTAGAATGCTGGAACTGACGGCTCAGTGGGAGCGGGAGTGGGATGTGTGAATAACCTCTTTTGGTCTAAGTTAATAGTCTTATCAGTAACAAGCTTGTTGGTAAATTCCGTTACCTTCTTTCTGTAGCCGTTTGTAGGATTATAACCAAGTGGTTTGTAGGTTTTCTTGTCTTTCAGGAGGTCTTTGCATTTATCATCGTAATCCGACGTATTAAGCAAAACAACACATCGACCTTTACCCGCGGGCACAATGACAATGTTTTTGTCCTTCTTTAAGTCATCAAGTGCCTTACGCTCGCCGTTTGTAATGTTAGAAGGCGGTGTTTTGGTATTGCAAAGTGTGTTGTTTACTTTCTGTCGTAGTTCTTCAGCTTTGGATTGATCTAGCTTACCTAATCTGATCGCTGTTTCAGTGGCGGTGACAATTTCATTGATTGGAAGTTTGTCAGGTACAACAGCAAAGTTCAATCCTTTCGCGAGAACAGAAACCTCATTTTCCGATAATTGTCTCTCAGAAAGGTTTTTCACCCACTTTTGTTTATCAGCATCAGAAGCTTTAGCACCGCTATCCCGCCAGTTGGTATCCAGATCTGCCCGCGTGGCTTTTAACTTCGCGAACTTTTCCCGATGGCGACATTTTATTTTCTCGTGTTGGGCTAGTTGTGCATGGTTGGTGAATTCAGCAACTCTCTCGTAGGTGTCACTTGGTAACTTGGTGAGTAGATCCTTGGACAAATCAGCGTGTTTTCTGTTTAACACATCAATTGAATAATTCACTTGTCGAACTCGTTCATTCAACAGCTTATTTTCAGCATTTTTGAGAATGTTATCCGCTTTATATCCCTTTACATTGCTCTTGAGTTTGATACTCCGTGGTGTGATTCCTTCGTGTAAACAGCGTAGGCTAAACCTCAAATGGTTCCGTTGATTCGCGATTTTCCTTGCCGTCTTCTCATAATTTCGTACTTGTTGAAGGCGATCTAGCCCGAAATTGTTCCTTATATAAATATGAATGTTTTCAGTCATCCAGTCGTTGATAATAAAATGATATAATAAGACTAATACCAGTATTAGTCTTATTATATCATTTTATTATCAACGACTGGATGACTGAAAACATTCATATTTATATTTCGTTGTATGTTTTAACATTATATCATGTCATCGTTAAACCACCATTTTCATAAGCGCAGTCGCCGCCGTTACCCATAGTCAACACACGCAGTGTGTATTTTTCAATGAGAGTTACCGAACAACACTAATTGTTGTCGCTTTGCTTATCTCTTATTGAGAATTGGCCACACGGAATTTATCGTTAATCAAACAATAAATACAAAAGAATCTTGTGCATAATATACTTTCATTTTTGGAAACGGGCACCAAACATTTCGTTTATAATATCACATCGTTCTACACAAGCCGTATTTGTCTTTGGTCATTTTAGGTTCACAAAATGGACGCCGGTATTTTAAACGCTACACAGGCTAAATGGCTTGAAATGTGCCCCCGATTTGCTTCTTTGGATATTATATCACATTTTGAGTTACGTATAATGTTTTTTATCAAACTGGTCAATCTGCGACACATTTGACGGAATAAATTACGTTACGAAAAAACTCTTTTTCAAAGCGTGCTAGGCTCAAAAGGCTGAATATCCTATAATGTGCCTCCCGATTTGCTTATTGGTATATTATTCCACATTTTGAGTTACGTATAATGTTTTTTTATCGAACTGGTCAATCTGCGACACATTTGACGGAATAAATTACGTTCGCGTTGAAACCGCAACGAAAAAACTCTTTTTCCACAGCGTGCTAGGCTCAAAAGGCTGAATATCCTAATATGTGCCTCCCGATTTGCTTTTAGGGATATTATTTCACATTTGAGTTACGTATGTTTTGTTATCAAACTGGTCAATCTGCGACACATTTGACGGAATAAATTACGTTCGCGTTGAAACCGCAACGAAAAAACTCTTCTTCCGCCGTTTTCCATAGTCAACACACGCAGTGTGTATTTTTCAATGAGAGTTACCGAACAACACTAATTTTTGTCGCTTTGCTTATCTCTTATTGAAAATTGGCCACACGGAATTTATCGTTAATCAAACAATAACTACAAAAGAATCTTGTGCATAATATACTTTCATTTTTGGAAACGGGCACCAAACATTTCGTTTAAAATATCACATCGTTCTACACAAGCCGTATTTGTCTTTGGTCATTTTAGGTTCACAAAATGGACGCCGGTATTTTACACGCTACACAGGCTAAATGGCTTGAAATGTGCCCCCGATTTGCTTCTTTGGATATTATATCACATTTTGAGTTACGTATAATGTTTTTTATCGAACTGGTCAATCTGCGACACATTTGACGGAATAAATTACGTTACGAAAAAACTCTTTTTCACAGCGTGCTAGGCTCAAAAGGCTGAATATCCTAAAATGTGCCCCCCGATTTGCTTATTGGGATATTATTCCACATTTTGAGTTACGTATAATGTTTTTTTATCGAACTGGTCAATCTGCGACACATTTGACGGAATAAATTACGTTCGCGTTGAAACCGCAACGAAAAAACTCTTTTTCACAGCGTGCTAGACTCAAAAGGCTGAATATCCTAATATGTGCCCCCCGATTTGCTTTTTGGGATGTTATTTCACATTTTGAGTTACGTATAATGTTTTTTTTATCGAACTGGTCAATCTGCGACACACTTGACGGAATAAATTACGTTCGCGTTGAAACCGCAACGAAAAAACTCCTTTTCCACAGCGTGCTAGGCTCAAAAGGCTGAATATCCTAATATTTGCCTCCCGATTTGCTTTTAGGGATATTATTTCACATTTGAGATACGTATGTTTTTTTATCAAACTGGTCAATCTGCGACACATTTGACGGAATAAATTACGTTCGCGTTGAAACCGCAACGAAAAAACTCTTCTTCACAGCGTGCTAGGCTCAAAAGGCTGAATATCCTAAAATGTTCCCCATGATTTGCTTTTTTTGATATTATATCACATTTTGAGTTACGTATAGTGGTTTTTTTTATTGAATTGGTCAATCCGCGACACATTTGACGGAATAAATGACGTTCGCGTTTAAACCGCAACGAAAAAACTTTTTTTCACAGCGTGGCCTAGGCTCAAAAGGCTGAATATCCTAAAATGTGCCCCCCGATTTGCTTTTTGGGATATTATTTCACATTTTGAGTTACGTATGGTTTTTTTTATCGAACTGGTCAATCTGCGACACATTTGACGGAATAAATGTCGTTCGCCTTGAAACCGCAACAAAAAAACACTAAATCTGAAAGCGCATAATATGATAACAATGATGGATTTTAGCAAGTTCTTAAACCTTAACAATTAATTAGAACCACTTAATAGTAAAATCGGGCTTGTATGAATGGCCACCGTCACATATGAATAGCTAAACACTGAGTAAATGAACAAAGAACATAAGAAAATGGATCTAGCAGTGATAACATGTTTTTAAAAGTCCCCCGTCCTAACTGGTGCATATCCCTTTTATCTATAATCCTTGGTTACGCAGCGGCACGGGAAGCTTTACCGATATATCGATTAGGGATTTACAGAAATATCTGCTGCCCTCTGTTGTTGTAGATTAGTTATAAATCGGACAATTTACACGCGATCAAACAGCCGTGTGGTGTGAAATAAATCAGATGAATGGTGTAGGAGGGGATGATTTATTACCCTGAATAAAGCATCAAAGCCGTGGTCAAGAAAGTTGGAAAACATACAGGGAACTGAACCGCAATGTGATAATAATCGATTGGCGATTGACTAAACAATCTCCGCACCGGACCTTGTGCACAGTGATGAATAGCTGTAGAGCCGTGCTTCTTATCTCTTTAGTTATATTAGTCTAGGGTTGTATGATGTACATGTATATCACTCTAGAAAATGTTGGGAAATGAAGGACGCATTGATGTACATGAACTGAGGAACTGAGGAATGTACATGAACATGATATCAACCATCTCCGTCATATATGGTGATAAATATAGAGTTTACGACTTGTATCCAAATAGATAATACATTTCATTTTGATAGCAACCAAGTTGAGGTTAACCAAAGACCATTGAACTATTTCCGTACTAAAACCAAGGTCATCTTCTAAACAAGCAAGATACAAATTTTGTTGGCGATTTTGAGAAATTATGAACATTACTTATATCTATGTATCGCGTAAAACACAGGCTTTGTGAATCATTTTAACCAGGTATGGGTATTTATCGCTAATTGGCATGGCAACTCGGGGTATTTATCGCTAATTGGCATGGCAACTCGAGATGTTAATTGACGATTTCTTGGAATATTTCTATTTCTCTCGATTAGAATCAAGAACCGAGGACTATTAGGACTATCATTATTTTGTTCATCAATATTGCTAAAAATACACGCTTGTATGACTCTTGCTAGGCTACGCACTTATGAGTATCGTTTTCGTCGTAGACGACTGGATAGTCTTCGTTTCGCCTTAGATGTTTTGTACGGCTGTTTCATGAAACCTACGCTTTTGTGCTATTTGATTCAATCACATGTACACAAATGCTACCAAACCTACATTTTCAAATAAATAAGTTGGGTGCACATGATATAAACTAAGGCGCGACATCAAGGGGTCGAAATTTAAAAATTGATACAAACTGCTATGAACTTTTATGAAAGGTGTATCAAGGTGTCGACTGGAGTATTGGGTTGTTTTATAGTGAATTAATAAATAATAAATAATAATTCCTCAAATATCAATAAACAGACCCTCTTAGAGTTTATAGTAGCCTAGGACATGTAAGCGAATGAAAGGGTGTAGGCCTACCGGGACAAAGTTGCAACATGAACAATTTGTGTTGTAATTATTTCCAAATGCCCTTTCGACTATGGGTAGGCCTACATCTAGCTATATTAGTCGGGTATATTTGTGGGGTTACCGTGCCCCTCCCCCCCCCCCCCCCCCCCCCCCCCCCCCCCCCCCCCCCCCACCCAACCAATGTTTTGACTTCCTTTCATCGTCCTAAACATATTCAGGATGTTACCAAAAATAATATTATTATTATTATGCTTAGGGGTTATTGAAGATGGCATCCAAAACGGCCGCCTTAATTGGTAACATTTTATAACATGACATAGCAATCAAAATGTATGGTAAAAGTTTAGTTTTAATATTGGGATGTATGTATTAGACAGACACTCATATACAGTGTCCGTAAATAGAGTCATCAGGTCTGAAGATAATCATGAAATATTTAGTGTTTTTTTGCAAGACCAATATCAGTATAAGTTTTTTCCAAGCTGATAGTTTCGCTCGTCAACGACCAGCTTTCTCACAGATCACGTGGCTAGGGCAAATCATGTTATTGACTGAGAGGGGGCCTCAATTGTGGGTAGGGAAGAGGACAGAAAGGCACGTTGGAAACGGGAATCCATCTGGATTAGGAGACGAGGCAAAGAGGTCATGAACAGATATGAGGGGGTCTACAATCTCAGTCACGTGTACGATCCACTGATTACGCCCTCCATCAACAAGGGCGTCACGAAACTGACCATTTCCGGTCACGTAAGTTTTTCATCTACCTCATTTAAGTCTTGCCAAAAAAACTAAATATTTCACTCATATCCAGTACTTTTGCTTTGTTAACATACCAACATCCAAGATGGTCACCAAAATGGCCACCAAAAATTCCATAAATATATCAAAGTGATAAGAGTATAGTTTAAACCCTCGTCCTCATAAGGGGACGAGGGGGGGGGGGGGTGTATACCACCCTCCCTAAGAAAATTGGCCGATTGCGCTAAAACGCAAAGGACAGTAACCTAGGGCGTTTAGGTGATTGCTTTTACATCCATTGCGCTCATTTTGACGAAAACAAATTGAGGGTACCACCTTACCCGGGGTAGGGTAAGCCGTCAAAGTCCGAGGGTAGGGGGGGGGGTCCCCTTTTTTCTTTTTTAAATCGCCATTTTGAAACAAATATATCTCAATTGTATGGTCCTGAATCTTATAGTATACGTTAGAAACAACATTTCCCTCACTTAAAAGCAATAAACCGCGTGAAATTCCGATATTTGGAACTTTTTTGGCGACAATTTCAATGTTGGCCTGTATTTCACTGTACACATTAATACGGCGGGATCTTGAGGTCGGCCATGTTTGGTGACGTCATTGTGACGTCATGCGTGGGATATTTGTACTTGCTTTGGTATATAGAAAGAGGAGACTTCTAGCTATACCATTAAGCATACTCTGCATCCCGGTTTGGATTTTTTTAGTGGGGCACCTTTATGTTCCCACTCCCTTAACACGTTTGGAACATTCCGCCGGTAATAATTCATCTAAAATGTTTTTAACCGCTGAATATGTCGTCCACTAGCAGGGTTATGAAGGTTATATGTCCGTTAGGCATCATTATATCCTTTGCAGTCTTGAAAGTAGACCACACTGTGGGCAATGGACACGTTCTTAGATGATTTATTACCGGTGAAATGTCAAATCACAGGTCTAACAGTGTTAAGGAGTGGGAACGTAACGCGGCGTTATTAGAGTCATTTGAAATACCAATATGCATCTGAGAGCCTGAAAGTTCCCCTTCAACATACCCCTCCCCTACCCCCATCAATAAATGTTGCTAGGCCACGGGCTGATGGTTGGCAAGTTTGGTGACTCAACATTGATCCGGGGGGAAAAGGGGATGACTTTACATTAGGCCTTTCATAAAAAGTGTTCAAACACTTTTGTGTAACATTGTAGGCTATAGTACCATATCGTAACAAAGAGCGGCAAAAGAGGAATCGCCTAAAATGTTAACATGTCGTCTGTATAGATACCGCATGTATATGTATGTTTTATCGGTTATACTTACATTTTTGTATGTACATATCAGTAATATATCTAGTAAATTTTAACATAAAATGGACTTTGCGTTGCTAAGAAAAGCTGCGCACTTTATTTTCAAACACGTCAAACCTCAACATACAGAAATAATCGTTTGAAGTCTAGACACGATGAATATTTAAATTACGCAGTACTTATGCAAATTACATGTTCAACAAGCTAATTTACCATGTAGGGGAATATGGGGCAACTGGACCGTGGGGCAAGTGGTCCGAAATGAAGGATTTTGTAATTGTATGGGCATACTGCTTTCTTTTGAACAATACGACTTTTGTTGATACTTGACATATATCTTTACCTTCTACAATCCAAAACATTTGGAACTTTAGGATATTTACACATGTGATTTTTCTCCATATCTTTGAAGCTAACTCCTTGAGTGACTGATTGAAAATTCACAGATAGTATGGGCGATATATGAAGATGGGTTTAGATCATGTTTAATATACTTTATATGATTGACAGATATGCAACAGTAAATATATACATGCAGTACAGTCGTCTTAAGATACTAGGTGCATATTGCATTTGATGGGTGCTATATTGTAGTGTGCTTAGGGACTTTCCGAAATATGATTAAAACCATAGGTTGTGGTTGAAATGACCGTAAAATGGCGCATATCGCTAATTTGGGACATTGGTGGTTTGGATTTCCGATCAATATTATCATTTAAAGAATGCTTCAACTTAAATCATTATCACGGGTATTCATTTGGTAGAGTTATTAGTTCATGAATTTGCAAATAACAAAGTACACCATTTCTTATTTATCTGAAGACACTCGTCTACTTGTAGGACCCGAACGCCGTAATATTTGCGAATTCAAAGATACTCACTGGCTACAGAAATCTGTGTAATGGCTAAAAACAAAAATGCAGTTTTCCCTTTTTTTCTGAAATGTATTGGAGTTATTCATTATTATGACAAATGGTGGTATGTTTTAAAACATTTTGGCGTAAAATGTATTACGTCACAGGCGTGTTTTAATAACGTTTCATCTCGACAAAGTGCTACGTCATTTGTTGGGGTAAGTGGTCCGAAGGGGTGTGGGGCAACTGGACCGCCTGCAAAAACTTAATCAAAATTGTAAAATTCATTTTGAAAATGAGTTGTTAGTGTCAATAAAACATGACTCGGTATTGAAATGTGAATAGAATATGAAATAATTCACATTCTTTCAAGTTCTTAGACATTTTGGGGCATTTCGGGTCTAATACCACTATTTCTGATATTGAAGGATTACAATATGACATGAAATTGCTTTAGAATGGTTTAAAACCTCGGTATTATGAATTACATCTTTATTATATTTTGAATGGTGTCTGTAAAGGTATTTGCTATGACGAAATATCATGATTTATGTATTTTATCCACTGCTTTTTGTGTATATCAACCGTTGGGTCATCATTGTCATATTGACTAACTTCCCCTGTAACATGAAAAGCTGGCTAAATATCAAGATGGTTTATTATAAGTACTAAATGATGATTATATGAAGTAAATAAAATCATTAAAGAAAGGGGTATATATTATAGACAAATGTATGGGGCGTCTGAATATCACAACCATGTAACCATTTAACTAGGTTCATACCGTTTTATCTAATAAACGTGCAGTCGAAAATTGCGCTTGCTTTGTACACCATTAGTATTACTGCGTTTTACACGTTAACCACGAAAACTGTATAAAACATGGGTTTCATGAGACCTGTATCATTTTTACACGTTAAATAATATGGAAATGAGTTTGTAAAGAAAATACTGCTTAGTTACCGTGTTGTCAATCAATGATTTCTGTGTATTCTAACCGTTGGAACATATAGAACCAGTTGCCCCAACGATGGGGTAACTGGACCGTGCCAAGTAAAGTTTTTAGTTAGTGGTAATTGGCCTTTTGTTTGGATATTTTTTAACATTGATTATATGTTATATGTAAACAGTTACATGGGTGATATTTTCCTAGCAATTCCATAAATATTTACACGAGCTTTAAGCTTTTATATCATGAAATATGCTTAACCGGTCCAGTTGCCCCATCCTCCCCTACATCAATATTATATAACTAAGTAAAAAAAAACACTTTCCAAATAGAAAACTAATTATTTTATATACACTTTTTTCTACGTGCGTATTATCCCGCACCTTGAAAACAAGAGTTAGTATAGGGATTATAAATATTTTGAAACAGGTTCGCCGTCGTAAATATCAAAGAGACAATAATTATGTGAAAAACGATTTCGCCAGGGAATCGAAACCAGGACCTCTTGCTTACAGGGCAAACGCCTTATCCATTGAGCCACAAGACCTCTCGCATGGTAAAGCACCTGAAATTCCACAACCTAGCGATCAAGTATCCCAGTAGGCCTATAGGAATAGGAATCAAATAAATCAGCATAAATGTGGGGTCAGACAAATCTTAAGTATTTACAAAAGCTGATAGAGAATTATTTACGGTTTCTAATGACCCCTCTCTTTTGAAAGTCGAATTTTGGGTTCCAAAGATATTATAAACAAGACATTTAGTACCCTATTCCTGATTATTTACAGAACAAACACAAGAATATCTACATCTATTATAGGCCTATATCAAATGTTCCTATCTGATACAAAGTAATAATGTTTCCTACGACAATGAATACACGAATACATAAACATGTTATATTTTACACACTCCCCTTTTATCACATAGATTAATGAGTTAATGACGGCTGCGCTACGAATATCATGGGCTTTTTATATTTGACCAACCATTGCCTCTTTATATGATACTTTATAAAACATCATTACCGTTTATAAGTTTAATTAATACTTATTAAATCCTGGAAATTCTTCTTAAATCCTAAATTCTTCTTAAATCCTGAACTCTCCTGAAGTTGTTTAATGAAATAACTTAAGAAGAAAATCGTGTAAGTTCCTTCTAAACGTAAAAAGAAATCTGAGGCTTAAGTTTACTAAATGAATTCTTATTATTCTTAACTTAAGAAAAATTTAATAGGAACTCTTCTTAACTTATAAACTTAAGATTGATCTTAAGTTAAACTTAAATAATATATAGACTCGGACAAACTGGCGAGAATTAAATTAACAAAGACCTTAAAAATACACAGCCTCGAACCCGGTCCCTCTCGCTATCGCGGCGATTGGTTACTCCACTACAGGGACTGTGCTTACATGGATACCAGACGAACGAGCTATTATGTATACAAAGTCTTTTGTTGAAAGCCTCTAGCAGCCGAAATACAGTTAAGTTAAACTTTATGAAATGGTGCTCTGTGCCATATTCCTTAACAAATTTAACATATGGTTAATGCAGTCTCTAACCTCTTAAGATAAGAATCTTCTTAACTTAAGAAAGGTTCAGGATTTAAGGAGCATTTTCAGACCCTACTTCCAAAAGAGAGAAAAAAATACATTCATGCTGCCCATATATCAAATCTTGCTTATACTGTCCTTGCACTCACTGCACTGGTTGAAAGCTGTTTCCTTTCTTAAATTCAACTTAACACGATCTTAAAATGATATCAGTCAATAGTTAGGTCACCCAAGCCCTATATGAAAGGTATGAAGATTGTTAAACGGGGTCAGTCGTCACAAACATGCACAGACACAATAGTCAAAAGGCCTTGCTATTGTCATACTATTGTCAACACTCCCTACACAGAGGTCTGCAGTGCAAATCTGTACGATTTTCGCCATGTAATGTCTATGGCAGATTTTATTCCGTGGTATAAAGCTATGAGGTTTCCGTGATATTCGCTATCTCCAAGCAGATAGAGCAATACGTACATGGACTTTTTTTTGTAGACGAGGGTTCATTTCATGATTTGGTGAGGTTTAGAATGAGTTAGGATTCCTGTAATTTTGAAGACCACGGATTTTCAAAACGTGAATTTTCCAACATTTTACGACATAAATTTGTTCTCCAAACGTGTTTAAAACTATACATTTTACCGTTCTGCAGATGTTATTGACCCTCCTCTAAAATTCTACATGATTTTTAAGACGTTTCTCAGTTTTTGAGATGCCCAAATAGACCATTTTCCGAAGCTATTTCTAGCAAATATTCAGTCACTGAGACTCCATTGTTTTCTTGCGTATAACAAGATATGACATGCAGCGTGACCTCCCTACTGGCTGATATGAAATGGAACCCAAGAACTATATTGATCTGAAGCATCTTAACCAATTGAAGTTGAAGTTATGTAATACATTAAATATTTAACTCAGTTCTCACATAGGGCCATGTGTTTTGAACTCACCACCCAAAAAGGGTGGTGGCGTTGCATTTTTGGTGACGAATCATCCATCTCTCTCTATTAACTCAACAACTAAATGTGGTAGAGCTATGGTTGAGGTGTCATGTGAAAGCCTATTTATTTAGCTACATTGTGTGAATAAATCAGGTATTTCTATGATTGTTTGGCTGAGATATGGTTGATTATGTTGTGAAAGCCAGGGGTGGTGGCGGTGGCGGTGGCGGCGGTGGCGGTGGCGTTGTGTACAATCTCTATGGGGAATATAGAAAATGTTCCCAGTTCTACGTTCAAATTACAATAACTTCTCTTCTCTGTATGGTACAAACATAAATTTGCTCTCATTTTATAGATTGTTTTATATTCTATACGTTTCTGTTTCAACGAACGTGTCAACTATTACGTAACAATTGTAATCACGAATCGATTGCATTGTCCTTGGCTTTTTCCCTATTCACTACACAGTGAACTTGCCCTAATTCAGCGGTTTTACATACATGACTATTACAAAAGAAATATTTAACCGATGATAGCAAAATTATACATTTTTGGAAAGCTCTCAAATAGGGGAATTCAAAAATGCCGTTTAAATCAGGAAAGGGTGTATACCCAAAGAAATATACTTGTAAACTCTAATAAATAAAAAATTAAAACGTTTGTGCTCATTTACTTCTCGATATAGTGTATTTCAACATGTTTACCATTGACAACTATTATGTTCTGATGGGTAATTGCACGAGGAACTTAAATATGCACAGTAAAATTATGATTGGGATTGGTATAAAAATATTATTGAGCTTCAATCAAAATATGAAAAAAAATCGATATTTTTGACCATTCCTAATCACAACATGTTACCATTAGGTCTTATCTAAATTCCAATATCATATTTGGATTCCTTGTGAGATTACCGTTGAGAAAATATATACTTTTTATGGGTAGAACAAATAGTTATTGCGATATGCTAATTCGAATCTCAGATGGTGTAAAATGTAAAATTCTAGACATGCAACGGTAAGGGTGGCGAGTTCAAAACACACGGCCATAGCGCTTTTCCAATTATGCTCCAAGCGCGTACGTTTAATCCGCTGTCACTAGACCATGTCACCTCATTGTTGATCAACAATGTTAAGTGCCCGGTTCCATTCCATGAATGGGGGCATGCATTGACTGTTTCATTACCTGCGCTCGTTACAGATGGCTTGTGTAGTTTGGTGTATGGTTTAAAATGGACACCCCCTTCGCGTACCGGCAGGCAAGCCTTTGTTTGTTTGCCTGCTGTAGTAGGTGACATAGGAGGCTGCATATCATACACATACTGATAATTAAGCACAACAATCCTATCAGACACTTAGATTGTGATTATCCCTAAACAGCTCCCCCATTTTAACATCTGGGTAGAGAGAGGCACGTGCAGTAAAGTGTCATCCCCAAGGACCCAGTGCGTTGGCCGCAGTATGACTCGAGTTCACAACCTTCTGATTTTGAGTGTCGTGCTCATTCCACTGGATAACACGTGCCCACACATTCTCACCGTGTGACCATTGTTTCCTGCAGTAATCAGTTAGTATGATTATACTTCTGAAGGGTCCATAATATACCGAAAGATATCGACAAGTTTTTGTGACCGCCCCCCCCCCCCCTATATGATGTCATATACTGTTATGACCCTTCCCGTATTTGATACCTGATGGCGAGGGTAACGGGCAGGAAATTTGGCATGTTTTGATTCTTTTTCGTGTGATTTTCTTCTTTTTTGTTTCTCATTAAAAGATTTACCCACACACATTTTATAAATATTTACACAAATCCTCTGGAAAAAAAGATAACGACCGCTGACCATTTAGAAATACATGGGGATCACCGCATCTCGTGCCATATATCGATACAATAATATTGTCTTAAAAATGCAATAATTCTTTGTTTACTTTAACTTGTGCACGAAATAGAAATATTCAACTAAAAGCGACATATCTGAACATTTGAAATTAAGTTAAATAAACTTATGGTAACATGATTCATTTAATTATTATTGTCAATTGTCAAATCCATGGTTGTGCAAACATGGATGTACGACTTCCATGGCTCAACACACCATCTACCAATGTCGTTAACGAGAGCAACCATCTCATGGAGGATACGTACCAATCAGTGTCAGTCATGACGGCTACATACCACAAATTGTCAAATAGGCCATATGCATTTGTTGATAACTATTACCAAATGTCCTTTTACGTCATCTAGCGTTGTCGTATTCTTATGCGCTAAAAGCATACTCCACAACGCTCTACCTCGTTCACGTTCACGTTCTCACACACGCGTATTACTAGTATTCATAATACGCTGCGATGTTTCAATAACAAAAACGGTGAGATAAAAGAGATTCGGGGCAATAACTTCACATTTTACCTTCTGCTCAATAAATGTTGATGCTGCCGGTATCGACGACATTGTTGATAAAAACAAAATAGTCTTGCTACTAGTTTTACTTCTCATAATTGTACGCTGGTAGGTAAACATAGTAAACCACTAGGCGGACAACCAATGTAATGAATGCGATCAACCGTTGCGAAGAACGCACTACGCACCTAGTCCACCACGTGACCATTTCAGATAACTATTACCAAATGTCCTTTTACGTCATCTAGCGTTGTCGTATTCTTATGCGCTAAAAGCATACTCCATAACGCTCCATCTCATTCACGCTCTCACACACGCGTATTAGTATTCATAATATAATACGCTGCGATGTTTCAATAACAAAAACGGTGAGATAAAAGAGATTCGGGGCAATAACTTCACATTTTACCTTCTGCTCAATAAATGTTGATGCTGCCGGTATCGACGACATTGTTGATAAAAACAAATAGTCCTTTTACGTCATCTAGCGTTGTCGTATTCTTACGCGCTAAAAGCATACTCCATAACGCTCCATCTCATTCACGCTCTCACACACGCGTATTAGTATTCATAATATAATACGCTGCGATGTTTCAATAACAAAAACGGTGAGATAAAAGAGATTCGGGCAATAACCTCACATTTTACCTTCTGCTCAATAAATGTTGATGCTGCCGGTATCGACGACATTGTTGATAAAAACAAAATAGTCTTGCTACTAGTTTTACTTCTCATAATTGTACGCTCGTAGGTAAACATAGTAAACCACTAGGCGAACAACCAATGTTATGAATGCGATCGACCGTTGCGAAGAACGCACTACGCACCTAGTCCACCACGTGACCATTTCTTCCGATGTTTTCCGATCTCAATTTGAAAATACATGTAGTCTATAGGTCGGTGCCAATGTGACACGCGTCAGTAACGCGTAGCAGTGGCCAAGGCTACCGCTCAACGAATAAGTTGTGGAACACGTTGCGTTGGTTCAGTGCACTCCACTAAGCTGTAGAATAGAAAAGTCACGTTTCAGTCCCAAATTGGATTTAGTGAACTAGATAATCATAAATGTGCATGTTAGTGGGAAAGGTGAAAATGTTTAGGTGGATGTTTTCAACCTTAGAAAGAACTCACATTCCTACCCATACACGCTTACACATTGCATTGAGTGACGCAAACCAAAACTTCATTAGTACCCAACGCACCAGTTCCATGCCACGCATTCGATCTTGAACGAATTTAACTTTTCGATGGAAAATCGTTATCATATGGGATAACATGGTAGTATTATATCGACCAATGTACAAGAATATACAATCTATGGTGTTCTATTATAGCTCTGAATCAAATTTGGTTCTATAATGTGTTCAAAACTAGCCAATATCAACACCGCCATCATCCCCTACACCATCGATTATAATCATTATTCTCATGGTCGCTGCAATAACACATTTTACTAATCATAATAGATATTTAACCAGGCAGTATATTTATTAGTATTTGATGATCATGCTATGAATACAGAATCCAACTTATCAGTGTCTCCACACATGTAAAGTATTCTCTATACTTAACATACATGTATGTATGGTTAACACGTTGACAGTTGGCCACTGGTAAGCCGTCGATAACTAAAATAATAAAATATAATATTGCAGCCAATTACAGGGTGAGTCAATAAAAAGTGTACTCAACTTAGGGATTTTATATCTTAAAATCTGTGCTTAAATTTCACATACATTTTAATGACGCAAACGGGTTATCTCATTAGCTTTCTAAAGAATATTAGTTGGTTGAAGTTGGTTGAAGTTGGTTGTGGTAAACATATTTTATGCTCATTTGCGTAAAAGCCAACATTTTTATAAACGGAACAAGATTTGCGATATTTTCTCTTAGAATATCTATTTAATTCCACTATTGAAAACGGTCCACACTCGACTAGTCCGAGCTGAGTCCGATACTATCACAAAAGCCAAAATTGTTGTTGTTGTTGCTTAATTCGTGTAATAATTACATTGTTTTGTCATTATTTCACATTTAATGTTTGAAAAAATAACTGAGAATGTTTGATTTGTCTTTATTAGTTAGCTATTGTGTACTATACATGAATCCACTTGTTCATTAACATCAAGCATTATTGAATAAAATATATGCAACATTGTGTTCGGTTTCAAAATGCAGTCACTTTACCAGAATAGTCATATCTGGTAAACGGTACCATGAAATATCATGATTGTTTTTGCTGATGATAGTGAATAAATGCATCTGTTGCCGCATGCATTGGTTGCCTTCATATTCTGATTACAAATAAGTTTAATAATTATTTTTCTTTGAGTACTCTTTTTTTTTACTCACCCTGTATCCCTATCGACAGCCAACATTTTGTGTATACATGAATTTGAACACCCCGAAATTGACACTTTTTAAAGATATTAAATTACTTCACGGTTTCGAGCACTTTCATAACTCGCACTCAAATTTGTAAACACGTTCCAATTAAACAATTAAGAAATTAATATCTATGGTAGTTTCAACTATTTTCCTGGGATAACGTCACGCTTTGACTGACATATCCATTTCAAGTATGAATTAGTGTATTGATAAAATGGTACGCCTCACCCATAATATTGTCCTCATTCGCAGTGTTTTTAAAATATGAATTGTGAGCTCAATTTAGTGGACAATAATGTATGAACCTTCTTGTTACATTAATGTTATGATTTTAGAAAATGTTTAGATATACTTCTCGAAGTGTATGATAGATAATTCATTCGCCATCAGTGCATTCGTGCTTAATAATCGCGCTCTCGTCCTTGTAGCTCATCATCTATCCTTATCATAGGCTTGTTCAATAGATTCAAGTCGAGTGACTTATGAGCTACGATCAACAGAATAAGTGTAATGCCCGGGGGGGTACTCACATATATTGGCCATACGGGTATGTGCGGCTGTCAATACCCCCTTTTCACGCCTTTCGGCCGCTTCGTAAGACCCCCTTTTCATCCACTGGCCGTTCCATAAGACCCCCTTTTCATCCATTGGCAGTTCCCTTAGACCCCAAATTCAACCAAAAATCATAAAATGTGTGAAAATCTTATGAATTGAGTTATGTAGCCTCAAATTTTGCCTAAATTCAGTTCATAAGGCAACATTTTGCCTAAAATTCAGTTTATAAGACACAATTTTGTATAAGAATTCAGTTCTCTAAGACCCCAATTTCGGCGACCGTTCAGTTCGGTAAGCCCCTGTTTTGGTGCCCGTTCAGTTCGGTAAGCCCTTGTTTTCAGACTGCCCAGCCGCACACCCCTACCCTCTTCACTATTCGAGTACCCCCCCCCCCGGGTGTGATGTCATACTCGTACTTTAGACAATGAAGCTAATACACAAGGAGAAAGTTCTTCTTACGCAACCCTCATCATGCAATTGTCCCATCAACTGTGCACACCTCTTCTTTGAGACGATGATAACCATCGCCAAAGTTGCCAGACAATTTAATTGCGTTTTCAATCCAGTAAATTCGTGATACATTATGTAGCCTATTTTAAACATTACCATAATACTTGGTTCATTTTTGGGAACGGAATGTACGTACAAACATTGCCTACTCTCCCCTAAATACACACTTTGGTGCCAAGAACAATTTATTCTGAATATACTGAAAAACGAAAGAATATTTTCAAACATACCAAATATTTGATTTTACATTGAAACGATATAATTTATTTTATTATTCTGGTGTATCGAGACAGATATGGTTTATAAGTAATTGTATGAATGCTTGTTAAGTGTGCCCGGATTTGCCCGAAAAATCTGTTGAAATATCTAAACTGATCAACATTTTGAATAACAACTTATTTGTATTTATATTTTGATCCACAGCTTATAATATTATAATCCAACTGCCTGTCAACAGTTTCGTTACCATGTGTACAGTGTTTTGCCTTGTTTTTACACCTTTGCAATATCAAATATGTGTAGTTATTTATCAAAATTAGTAGTGCTTTGAGATAAATAGATATTTTCAATTCAACAAATTTGGTAAACACGCTAGCGTCGAACCATCAAGAGTGGAACTACTGCTATGCCAATCTAGATCGATTTTTACGCAGTAACTTTGATTGTCAATTCAATACACGTTGTATTAATGGTTCTAGCCTCTTTGTCTTATACAATGGTGAGTATCATCGTCCCATTGGTGTTGGCACGAAATAACTCCTTTCGTATAGCTTCATATTCAGACGAAAATAATATGGTTTAGTATACGGCCATGTGTTTTTAACTCACCACCCACAAAGGGTGGTGGGCTGGTGGCGTTGCATTTTTGGTGACGAATCATCCGTCTCTCTCTAATAACTCAATAACTAAATGTGGTAGAGCTATGGTTTAGGTTTCATGTGAAAGCCCATTTATCTAGCTACATTGTGTGAATAAATCAGGTATTTCTATAACTGTTTGGCTGAGATATGACTGATTATATT
>JAYJML010000682.1:0-16000 GCA_035610835.1 Ophiura sarsii | reverse complement strand
AGGATTATTAATCCCCCCCTCTCGAAGACTGTTTTAAAGCTTGGTGCAGATTCATCAGGATTGTTCAGATAAATAGTAGAAAGGTAGATTTTTCTTTTGACAAATCCATGGTGTAAAGTATAATAAGCTTATACTTACAATTTACGCGTAACGTTTCATGCTCACTGAGCACTTCATCAGACTATTTGACATCTGACCTCTTCACTAATAGTCTGATGAAGTGCTCAGTGAGCATGAAACGTTACGCGTAAATTGTAAGTATAAGCTTATTAAACTTTACACCATGGATTTGTCAAAAGAAAAATCTACCTTTCTACTGTTTTAAAGCTATCTACTTCTAAATGCTCTAAATTCGGTAACAATAGCTTTTCTATGTATGCAGCACATACAACCATCTGTGTGATTCAACGTGTATAGCGGATACAATTTTGATTTATGATAACCAGCAAGTGAAATCCTTATTAGAGTGTATTCAATTTGATTTTAGGAAACACACGTGTTCAGGATGTCTGGGAAAATTTAGTCACACGTGTTCAATAAAGTATATTTAAGTGACCCCTGTGTGGTGACCTTTCGTGACTTGAGAATTACAAGGTTCTAAACTGACATTTTAGTGTTTTTGGAGATATTTATATTTTTGAAATCATCATTTTGTAATAATATGAAATTGTTTTTTCATGTGACAAATCCAAAATGAGTTGAAGTATAATAATAAAACAAATTATTATACTCACTTGTGACAGTTTCATGCTACACTGAGCACTTCCTCAGACTATTTGACGTCAGCATTCTCATCACAGGCCTTTTATCCTGACGACCACCGGAAGTAGAGGGCGGTCTTGATGAGATTAACTGATCGTAAATGTTGTTGAGTTGATAAGCCCCTCATCCTTGTTGAGAGTGGACTTCCCCCTTCTCCGAATCCAGATGGACTCCTTTAAACATCTTGTAGTCTTATGTGCCTCCTTGTCGATGACCTTGGCCTTCTCCCACCCGATGACATGGTTCGTTGCTGCGACGTGCTCCGTTATCGCGGATTTGTATTGTTCGTCGATGGAAACCTGTCTTTGTGCCCGCGTATAACTTTTCGCACTGATCTTGTCAACCTCCGCTTTGTGTTCCTGAAGGCGCTTGCCGAACAGTCTGCCACTTTCACCGACGTATGATTTTGTGCATCCTTTACATGGGATTTCATACACAATTTCTGCCGTCTGATGTGATCTCTTTTGTCCTTGGGGTGGACCAGCATGTTGCGCAGCGTACAGTGCGGTTTCATTGCTGTTGCGAAGCCATGTTTCTTGAACACGCGAGATGCCTTTTCCGATAACCCCTCCACATAGGGCACGACGACAAGACCTTTAGATTTGTTGTCCGGTGTTTTGTCAGTGTAGCATGAAACTGTCACAAGTGAGTATAATAATTTGTTTTATTATTATACTTCAACTCATTTTGGATTTGTCACATGAAAAAACAATTTCATATTATAATTTCTGAACAATCCTGATGAACTTACACCAAGATATCATTTTGTAAGCTTTAAAATGATATACAACTTGGCGAGGTGTTCATAAGATGTTTTATAGAAGCAACTTCCGGTTATATCACTTATGTTTAATATTGTTTTCTGTGAAAAAGGCCATATCTCAAAATGACCAAAATGTCAAGTTGTAATTCTCACGTCATGTATTGTTGTTGTATCTTGTAGTAAAGCTATCAACCCTGTGATCAATAAAACCCAGTGACCGCTCGAATTAAAGTTTGGGGTTTAGTCCGTTCTTGGATAGGAGCGTTTTTTGCACGGTGCGGTGAGCTCAAGGGAGCCCTCTTTAGGTCAGGGTGTTTTTGAGTGACAGATGAGTAAAACAGGATGCACGAAGTGGACTAAACATGACGAAGCCGAACATTCTCATAGTTACGTTTTAAAGTATCGACTCTTATCATTGGCCTTACACATTTTGGACAGTGTAATTATTTTAGAATTTTATTCTTAAGAATACACATAACAATGGTGACCTATACTTATTTCAGAGGTCTTCGAATGCGAGTCTAGTCCTTGTCAGAATGTCGGGACATGTGTACAAGGTGAAGATTCTTACGTCTGTCAGTGTGCCGAGGATTATACTGGGGACCATTGTGAAATGCGTAAGTTAAACATTGATTCTATTAATTGAAACTAAAATATAAGTCGCTTGAACTGTGACTCTATGCCGTCTTCAGTTCCATGTTGAATTCATGGCTCATGAAAGCATATATGTCAATCAAAATGGTGATTCAGGTATTCTTCATTGAAAGGAGTATGTTTAGGAAAAAATAAGAAGTACTCTTAAATATTGTCCAGGAAAAAAGATATACATAAAGCCATTCATAATTGCTCATGTTTCTTTTTAGTATGGGATAAGCAGACATATACGGATGACGCTTTACTGCGTCACGGGTGTAAACAGTAACCCCATCTCGGTATCGGTCCAGGTCTCCGTCTAATACCCCTGTCACACATACGGCGATCAGGCCAGCGATTGCACTGCGCTCAAAAAGGGATCCAAATATGAATAACATGCAGTGAGAGTGCGGAAAACTGTACGAAATTGTCCAGTTTTATCTGCTGCAATTAGGCCGGCGCTTGGATCATGCTGAAACAGTATTAAAACGCCAGGTCAAGCGCAACAAGATCTCCACGAACCCCCTCGGTGACGCAGTGGGAACTGGCATGGACGTGGGAGGGTCGTGAGAGGATCCCATGGTCACCCTTGAGCGCCAATGCACCGCGTGCAAATAATCCTTTAGAAATAGACACGCATGGATGGATTATTAAGTTTAACAGGTGTTTGGTATTGTGTACTTGGGGGTGATGATTTGATTTATGGCCATGTGTTTTTAACTCGCCACCCTTACCGTTGCATGTACAGATTTTTACGTTTTACACCATCTGAGATTCGAATTAACATATCGCAATATCTACTTGTTCTACACCATAAAAATTATATATTTTCTGAACGGTAATCTCACAAGAAATCTAAATATGCTATTGGAATTTGCATAGGACCTTATGGTAACATTGATTAAAGCTAAATATTTTTTAAATTCCTATCCCAATCATCATTTTACTAAATATTAGTTCCTCATGCAATTTACCCATCACAACATAATGGTTGTCAAGGGTAAATTGTTGAAATATACTATATCGGGAAGTGAATGAGAACAAACGTTTACATTTCATATTTATTAGAGTTTACACATATATTTGTTTGGCTATTCACCCTATCCTGATTTAAATGGCATATTTGGATTCCCCTATTTGAGAGCTTTCCAAAAATGTATAATTTTGCTATCATCGGTTGTAAACTTTTTGTTGTTGTTATAGTCCATAGTCATGTATGTAAAACCGATGAATTAGGGCAAGTTCACCGTGTAGCGAATAGGGATAAGCCAAGGACAATGCAATCGATTCGTGATTACAATTGTTACGTAATAGTTGACACATTTGTTGAAACAAAAACTTATAGAATAAACAAAAACTTATAGAATATAAAATAATCTATAAAATTAGAGCAAAATCATGTTTGTATCATACTGAGATGAGGAGTTATTGTAAATTGAACGTAGAATTATTCCCCATAGAGATTGTACACAGCGCCACCGCCACCGCCGCCACCCCTGACTTTCGAAATATAATCAATCATATCTCAGCCAAACAGTTATAGAAATACCTGATTTATTCACACAATGTAGCTAGATAAATAGGCTTTCAAATGACACCTAAACCATAGCTCTACCACATTTAGTTGTTGAGTTAATAGAGAGAGATGGATGATCCGTCACCAAAAATGCAACGCCGCCACCCTTTTTGGGTGGTCAGTTCAAAACACATGGCCTTATGGAAATGGAGAAGGAATAACAACGAGATAACCTAATCCTAATCAATTCAACTTTACAAAGGATTGGACATTGCTACGTACCCAATGTGTTGAATCATATTGCCGATTATTAGTATAAGCATTCGGAAGTTGTACACGTATTTTGCTTTACAAAAAATACTAAACATCGTAAGAGACGCGCCGACACCATTGCGATTGGAAATATATATTTGTTAAGTGTAATATAAACAAATGACAACAAGTATAGCTCCTTGAATAACACAATACCGATATTATTGGCTTGTTTTGACAAATTAAATGTCGTATAATTTTATTAATTAATCATATTAAATATTCCGATTACAGGCGGGTAATTTTAATTACCGCTCGCAAATCATAGCTAAATTAACAAAAGACACAATCAAATTTGCCATATGAGTGCCCCAGATAGCCCTTCCTCATATAATGCATCAATAACAATCAGATGTTATAAGCCAAACATACTCTGCCACAACTATTACGTGGTCCATCGTTCAATATGGTTTTCTTATTGGACCGATATGAGCAGGGACAAACACATCACGATACTATCGCTATATCATTTTAATGTATTCAGTTTCAACAATGTTATTGATACACCTGTTCAAAACCCCTGCCAACTGACACACTACTATTTCCATAGCTATACAAAAGTGGCATTATCGCATTACGCTAAGCTAGGATAATGCTCTCTAATAGGATTTAAATAACAATCAATGTTAAAGATCGGCAATGTGATTGGAGCTTTAATCATGGATCATTGATATATTTCTATTTTTGAATCTAATACCATTCGTGCAATCGCTCTGTACTTTCCGCGTACACGCATAGAACGTTGTGCAAACGTATTGAGAACGTACAAGTAACGCAGAAATATGCAGCAAAAAGCACAAATACACTTGATCAATATGATAATAAATGGGCTAACTGCAATTGTGTATTCGCTTGAATGTAAAAGAAGAATATCATCATTCTGTATTATATATGGATTTAGCCGTTTCTAAATCTCATTATTTACGTTTGTAAGAATGAAAAATCTTTTCTGAAATGTGTTTATTTTTCTTACATAACATAATAGGTAATCGTAGATCTTTTCCTGACTAAAACCGGACACAGTTTCTTTTGCTGGACCAAAAATGTTCTCATAACGTTAGGGTTTGTTTCTCATGTCAATGTTTATATATATTATGATCACGTATTTATTTCTCTAGGCTGGTCAGTAAGGATATGTGTACATCTATTTCCAGGATTATATTTTGATACAAATTAACAACAATATTTAAACTATAACTCTTGTATTGAGAATGTTAAATATTTGGATTTATAAGAATGTATAATATGCTGGAAAGAAAATTACTGAATAAAACTCTTGCTTGGAGGAAAAAACAACCTTGTTTTAAACAAATTACAATTTTGTGCAGTTTTCCGCGCTCTTCCTGTGTGTTACATGGGGATCCTCTCCCGCTCTAGCCAGTGTCCACTGCGTTCCCAATCGGTTCTTATGCGTTTGCTTGGTGCTTTGATAATTTTTTCATCGCAACGCAAGCGCAAGGCCTGATCGCCGTATGTGTGACAGAGGTATTAACAAATAAAAGTAGTCAGTATATACTATCGACCTATTGAGGTTCTGTGTGCGAGTCTAGGTTACACCTGTGACGTATACAGTAGTAATCCTGCCATCGTCAATATACCTGTATATGATACAAATTATTCATGCTTAGAAACTCTATTTTTATTATTTTTAATTTTTACAATATCCTCCATAGGCCTATACTTGAATCGCCATTTTTGTTGACCATTAACACCATGGCGTCCAGAACGACTATGAATTTTTTAATTTATACTCATAACAAAACATAAATCCAGCTCCAGAAAAAGGATATTAGCATCTCAGTTTTGAAAATATTGTACATGAGCTATATATGAGCTAGAGAACGTCAGGAACGATAACGTTCCTGACGTTCTCTAGCTCATATAATCGGATTCGGACAGCAGACTGTGTCCAAGAAACTTCCATAAGCACAATTAAAATTATGGACAACGAAGGGACAAGTAATGTACAATCTTAGTCTAGGCTATGCATACTGTGACGACATTTAGTGAATAAATTAAACATAATAAGGCCAAATAAATTTTAAAAGCAGTTCCTCGTCACCTCGCGCATCATTTTCCAGGAATTCTATATTTGTTTCCATAACTTTTGTGTTTAAATATTGAAAAATCTGACATCTTGGTAATCAATTTATTTTAGTTTAATGAGCTAATCAACCCCTCAGAACAATTGAATAAAAAAAGGTTTTATAAAGGCCTCGTCCTCTTCAAGCTACGCAACCAATCATGAAATATTACGCTGGTAATGGTGATTTTGCATTGTTTACTAAAAAGAAGAAGAAACAAAAGTGCTATCATCCTTTCTTAAAGGTTAGGACGAGAATCTAGTTTTTATTTTAATTTGGCCTCACAGGCTGATGCAGCAATGCAATAGCAAGGGGATTGATACTAATTAAAAGGAAAGGTGATATGACCTTTTATCATTCAGTAGATGCCAACGTATTGTAATTGGAGGTGAGAACTCACAATGGGTGAATGTACGATCAGGTGTCCCCCAAGGCACAGTCGTAGGACCACTACTTTTCCTTATTTATTTAAATGACATGCCAAACAACCTCAAGTCATCAATACGGCTATTCGCGGTGTATTGCGTGGTATATAGGGAAATAAAATCCAAAAGTGGTGCAGAAATCCTACAAAACGACCTGAAGACGCTAGATGCCTGGCAAAGTACATGGCAAATGTCATTTAATACTGACAAATGCTTCCTCCTGAGGATTACACACAAAAAGAAACCGTTATTGACAGAATACACACTAGGGGCTTCAAAACTCAAACAAACATATTCTCATAGTTATTTATGGGTCGAGCTCACCAGTGATCTAAAATGGAACTCACACATAAATAACATCACAGCGAAAGCTAACATATCACTATGCTTCATTCGCTGAAACCTATATTCATGTCCACAAAATCTCAAGGCAAATGCCTAAACTTCTCTATTGAGACCTCTACTCGAATACGGTACTCGAGTTCAGTGTGGGAACCATTATACACAGGAGACCAAATAAAAACGATAGAGGCCATACAGAGAAGGGCTGCGAAATGTGTGACCAACGATTACGATTATTTGAGCAGCCCAACTGAAATGATGAAAACACTAAAATGGGACTTCCTACAAAGAAGACGCAAAGTCAACAGATTTACTATGATGCACACAATTACAAACTGTCATGCAGCTATATACCAGCTCAACTGTTTCTTCAACCGGTTACTCACACCACCAGAGGCCTACATAGCAAAGCATATCAACGCCCAAGTGGCACCAAAGACTGTTGGAGACCCGGGGAGGGGGGGGGGGGGGGGGGGGGGGGGGGGGTTCTCCCATTGATATGGTATACGTATATGTGCCTCCCTTTTGGGGCGCATTTATAGCTATTATAGAGGGCGCTATTTAAATTGTAATATAGATGTAAATGGACTTGAGGACTTAACTGGGACGATACAAGTCTGGTAATTACATGGAATTAATATTGAATTAGATTACATTTTATTTTAAAATTTAAATTATTTCACATTTAATATGAGTCTAAATGGACTTGAGGACTGGAACGCCTTGTAATGCTTTCTAGCAAACAATTTCGAAATTAGTTTGGTTTTTTCCCGGCAAATTATTGATTACTGGTAGTGGTAGTGCCAATTCACCCGTCGATGGCCTGGTTGTTGGATAGTCGGCTGGTGGCATTGTTACGGTTAATCAATACGGCACACACGCTTTTACCTGTCGTACTCTCCCCGTGTTGAAAAGAAAATGTTAAAATGAAAATCAGACTTGCCCTAATGTTTGGGATCGTAACTTCCTTATTAATCATCCATTCTTACCCTATTATATCTCAAATTCAAGAAGAGAAATTTCTCAACAACTTTATAATTAAATATGTTTATGTAGGAGTTATACTTTTAGAGTTATCAGCATGTTTATTACCTGGTCAGTTACTTATTGTGATGACTGTATATAAACCAGTGTGTCTTCAAAAGTGAGACACAGCTTGCATTGTTAAAGATACCCTCTATAGATGAGGTGACCGTTGTTTACATCAGTAGTGTTTACAAATTGATTAGCGCCTGTTCTAAAGACATGCTAGAGGTACTAGTCCATGACTACTGCATACATCATATTATTTGAAAGCAAAACACACATCACTGAGCGCCAATTTTAAAAGCACATGCCCTTATGTTGCGTACGCATACTGCCGGGAAACCAGATTTAGTACCTGGTCTCTCATTGTGCTTAGGGATGCAGACCATGGACTACTGCACTATTACACCGTAAGCATGGTAAGTAATGAGTGAATTAAAGCACATTCCCTGTAGGTGCGCACTCATACTGCCGGGCACTACGTCACCGGTCACACCATCTATATTGTACCTATAGAGGGTATGCAATGAACCAACCGGAACGGTATAACAATGGATCGGACAGCCATTATGGAGGTCGGGCTAGTCACGTATTCGGATTGACAATTAAATTTCCCGCTCCAAGTGATCTGAACTGACCAAATCATATTGTTCCGTGGCATCCATCTTGGAGGCACAGTTCAAATGAGGACATAGTGACGTAGCATTGCATACTCTTTATAATTGTCATTGTATTAGACTTAGTTAAGGACCACGTAACAGGACGTGTACATGACCGACGAACGAAATGTCAATATGATAATCCGGCCTTTTTGGGGATCAACGTTTTTCTGAATTTTGTCTGCCACACCTCCCCAGCGCCCCACCCGACATATTCCGGATTATGGATGATGGTTCTGATCAATTCAAATAAATCATTTTAAATGTTGTCACGTCAAAACGAATATAATACAGCAACGCAGGATAATTTAGACATCGATGTCACAGTATTATAGAGGGCGTACATGACAAGCCAGATGGATAATATTTCACAAAACACAGTTTTTCGCCGATAAATACATTGTTTATCCGTCGATAAACACGGCTTATGAATTATTGTGCATCTGGCTTGCCATAGGTATACCGGTCGCGCATTTATTAACCGTAAACAAAATGCTCCGTCAAGGTATAAAATGTTATTTATCGCATATCGGTCGTCGTTTTCAGCCGTCAGTGACTTCTCCTATACTCCATGGTATTACTTTCATTTCTGAAAACTGATTTTGAGAGAGAACCCCGCGTCGCCAGTGATTGAGACGACGTATAATATTGGCATAAAAGGAACGTATTCTTTTAATTTTTATTCACAGCGATTTGTAAACCAGGGTGTGAGAATGACGGGAATTGCACTGCTCCAAATGTTTGCACTTGTCGCACATGCTTCGTAGAGGATCAGTGTCAAGAAAGTAAGCGCTAATGTTTAAAAAGTACAAATGATGTGATGAAGATAAACATTTGTTCATGATCGGTATCACGTTCACAAATCATGTTTACATGCATTCGATTGGTGAGAGGTGGCTGTTCCAATGAATTTCACTCCCACTGATAAGAGGGAAAGATTACTATAGATGTCAAGGAGAAGTTCAAAACGGGTCACAAGAATCTTTTCAAAATTTAAATATTTAATAAAATATGATTATCTCTCATCTAATATCACACACAGTTGTTCATTTATGTTTCATTTCTAATGAAAAATGAATCAAACCAATTCCCTTCCCCCTATACTTTGTCAAAAGTGGGACATGGTGACGTCCCCTATTACATGAGAATGTTTTATTTCATTTGACGTAACAACCCTGATCGAGAGAATAAATGTAACAACAAGGAATGACTAACTGTCCGAATTTATATCGACTGCTACTAGATTCCGTGGCTTTATTGTTTTAATGTAAACTTCGGGTGCATACATGCACCCGAGGTGAGAGGTGGCTGTTCCAATGAATTTCACTCCCACTGAAAAGGGGAAGAGATACTGTAGAGGTCAATAGGAGATGTTCAAAACGGGTCACAAGAATCTGTTCGAATTTTAAGTTTTTCATAAAATATGAGTGTCTCTCATCTAAAATCACACAAAGTTGTCCAATTATGTTTCATTTTAATGTAAAATGAATCAAAACACTTACCTTCCCCCTATACTTGTCAAAAGTGGGAAATGGTGACAGTGGAAAATGGTGACGTCCCCTATTACATGAGAATGTGTAATTTCATTTGACGTAACAGCCCTGATCGAGAGAATTAATGTAACAACAATGAATGACTAACTGTCCGAATTTATATCGACTTCTGCTAGATTCCGTGTCTTTATTGCTTTAATATAAACGCTTCATATTGGCGTCACGACAAGTTTTCCGGTATTTCTTTTGCTAAATGATTTGCTTTCGTTCTGTTCCAGTTAATGCGGTTCAGCCTGTTGGTATCGAAAGTGGTTATATCAATGACGCACAAATGACGTCTTCAAGTGTATACAAAACCCGTGTGCCTTCAGCTGGTAGACTGAACGGAAATAACCATTGGTCAAGAAGGAGTTCAAATGATAAGAATCCATGGATTCAAGTTGATTTCTTGACTCAAGTCTTCATGACAGGGATACAATGTCAGGGAAATTCTATACAAGCACAATGGGTCAAAACATGTGAAATTAAAACGGGTGATCACTTGGATTTACTTACATTCATCACTGTAAATGGCTCTACCAACATCACTAAGGTACTAATTCCTCTGTTTTGACTGTTTCTATTAAGAAATACAATAACCAGGGCTCAGGTTGATATTCATTCTTGAGCATTACACAAACACCTCTGAGCTCTAAGACGACGTTGGACACGAGGAAACACATTAAGCTGTGCCTGTGCGAAAGTCTTATCCATATCATTTACTTCACTTTTCTATCAACTTACTTTGTCATTCAATTTTTGAACGCAAGTATACACGCCAATAGAATAAGAGAAATACATGTTGATGGAGTTTCTTTATAATGTGTTCCATTTCTTGCTTTTATATTCCATATGTTCTAAGGATACAGCCACAGCAATTATTCAAACACGTTTTTTAACAAGTTAAACAAATAATAGTGATTACAACTACCACAGGACTAAATACTTGATCTCGAACCAGTGTTTTCCAACTAATAATGACCTTTATATTATTCGCAGACATTTGAAGCAAATTCTAACAAGAATGGCGTGAAAACTATTATGTTTCCAAAGACAATATTTGCCCGTTACTTCCGAATTCTACCAAAATCATGGCAATGGGTTCCTTCAATGCGTATCGAAGTCTTGGGGTGCAAACCCGAATGGGATCGTAAGTAAATGATTTATAACGCGTGTTATTCTGAATAGACTAATGCTACTTTCTTCCTGCAATGGCAAACATTGTTGAGGTGCTTTTTGTTCAATTTTTTCGAATCGAAATACAATCCTTTCAAATCAACTTTTTATTTCAGTTGTAAATGAATGCGATTCAACACCTTGCCAGAATGGCGGGACTTGTGAGGATCACCTTGATACGTATAGTTGTAGGTGTGTCAGTGGGTATACAGGGGATGCCTGCGAAATACGTAAGTTTTATGAGTCATTAACATTGCATATAGGTTTCAATTACAAGTCAATTCCTAACTCACAATGCTCTACGCAAACTGCATTTCACTGTGTTGAGTTGCGCTGTTCTTATGTGTCACTCATTGCACAAGGAGCGTAGGCATAGGAATGTCAGTTCTTTCTATAGTTTAAAACATCAACGTCACCTCATATCCTCTTAGCCCCTCCCCTCCCTTCGGTATCAGCGTAAACATCTTCACCTTTTAGTGTTATGCTGAGATGTTATAGCATATACTCCCTCTAACATTTGTTAATTTATTTCGAGTTCACTAACTTTAATAGGATTTGGGGAATCAATCATCAACTAAATAATGACGACGACGCATTGTATTCTTTGAATTTTTATTTACAGCGATTTGTAATCCAGGGTGTGACAAAGACGGGAATTGCACTGCACCAAATGTTTGCACTTGTCGCAAATGCTTCGTAGGGGATCAGTGTCAAGAAAGTAAGCACTAATTTAAAAAGTACACATCTCTACGCAGTGATGAAGATACACATTTGTCATGATCAGTATCACGTTCACAAATCATCTTAACATGCACCCGATTGGAGAGTTGATTTTTTCCAATGAATCTCACTACCACTGACAAATTGGTTACAACACCCTATTCTTCCAAGATATATTTTCGAATTGTTGAGTATTTTATAAAATATGATTGTGTCTCACATATTATCACAAACAGTTGTTCTATTTTGATTAATTTCCAATAATTCAAAATTCATTCATAATTCATTTATAATTCATTCATAATTTATTCACCTAATCATTCATAATTCATTCATTTATATTTCAGTCATATTACATTAATATTTCATTCATATTTCATTCATAATTCATTCATAATTCATTCATAATTCATTCATATGTGATTAATAATTCATTCATAATTTATTCATAATTTATTCACAGCTCATTCATAAAATTCAAATGAAATTAAAAGTAACAAGTGTGGACTAACCGTCCGAATTTGCATCGAATTCTGCTAAATTCCGTAGCTTTATTGTTTTAATCTAAACGCTTAATATTGGCGTCACGACACGTTGTCCAGTATTTCTATTGCTAAATGAATTGCTTTCGTTCTATTCCAGTTAATGCCTATCAGCCTGTTGGTATTGAAAGTGGTTATATCAATGACGCACAAATGACCTCGTCCAGTGAACACTATAGCCAAGTGGCTTCAGCTGGTAGACTGAACGTAAATAACTTTTGGGAAAGGAGTCCAAATGATTTCAATCCGTGGATTCAAGTTGATTTCTTGACTCAAGTCTTAATGGCAGGTATTCAATGTCAGGGAAATCCTGGAGAAGCAAAATGGGTCAAAACATGTGAAATTAAAACGGGTGATCACTTGGATTTACTTACATTTATCACTGTAAATGGCTCTACCAACATCAATAAGGTACTAATTCTTCTTTATGGTGTATCCTTGGTGTAATTCATTCATGAGTTAGACTGGTGTTGAGATTCTATTACTGAATAAAGCTGTTTAATCCTTTAATCCTTTAACACAGTTTAACACAGATTTCGTGCTATGTAGGCTAATTCCGTGCAGAATTACATGAAGGATAAACCCTGTTTCTATTAAGAAATACAATAACCAGGGCTCATGTTGATATTCATTCTTGAGCTTTACACAAACACCTCTAAGCTCTGAGACGACGTTGGACACGACGAGATACATTTAAGCTGTGCGAAAGTCTTAATCATATAATTACACTTCCCTTTTCTCTCAACTTACTTAGTCATTCACTTTTTGAACGCGATCGGTATACACGCCCATATAGAATAAGAGAAATATAGTGTTGATGGAGTTTCTTTATATACTGTTCCCTTTCTTGCTTGCATTTTCCACATGTTCTAAGGATACAACAGTAGCACTTCTTCACGCATGCTTTTAACAAGTTAAACAATAGAGATTATCACTAGCAAAGAACCAAATACTTGATCTCGAACCAGTGTCTTCCAACCAATAATGACCTTTATATATTTTGCAGATATTTGAAGCAAATTCTAACATGAATGGCGTGAAAAATATTATGTTTCCGAACACAATATTTGCCCGTTATATTCGAATTCTACCAAAATCATGGACATGGCTTCCTTCAATGCGTATTGAAGTATTGGGGTGTAAACCAGAATTGGATCGTAAGTAAATCATTAACGCTTGTTTTTCTGAATGAACTTCCTTCCTGCAATGTCTAACATTGTTTAGTTTTTTTGTTCAAATGTTTCAAATCGAAATACAATTCTCTCAAATCAACTTAATTTCAGTTGTGAATGAATGCGATTCGACCCCTTGTCAGAATGGCGGGACTTGTGAGGATCACCTTGATGCGTATAGTTGTCGGTGTGTCAGTGGATATACAGGGAATGCCTGCGAAATATGTAAGTTTTAACAGTGATTTACATTGCGTAGGTTTCTATGTACATGTACAAGTCAATTCCTAACTCATAATACAATGCTCTAAACAAGCTGCCTCTCACTGTGTTTGAATTGCGCTACTTTCTTATGTGCGTAGGGTCATGTGTTTTGAACTCGCCACCCATATCGTTGCATGTTCAGATTTTACACCATCTGAGATTCGAATTAGCATATCGCAATAACTACTTGTTTACCCCATATACATTTTCTGAATGGTAATCTCACAAGAAATCCAAATATCCTAATGGTAACATGTTGTGATTAAGAATGTTCACAAAATATCGATTTGTTTCATATTTTGATTTAAGCTCAATAATATTTTTATACCTATCCCAATCATAATTTTAAAAGTGCGCATTAGTTCCTCATGCAATTACCTATCAGAACATAATGGTTGTCAATGGCAACTTGCTAAAATATACTATATCGAGAAGTACATTCATTCATTCATTCATTCATAAGATTTATTTACACAATCCAACAACATACAAATATAACAATATAACAAAATATAACATCAAGAAAACAATTTATATACAGGAATGGTATGATATTATGAAAGAGATAAATCAAGACGATATATAGTGAAAAGAATGATACAAAGGATAAGCTAATACTAGTAGTATATGTAAAATATCAGGCGATGAGAGTGGTCCAGAGAGGTGATGTTGGAAAGTGTGCGGAGAAGCCATTAAGCCTGGAAGGCTTTAAGTTTGGCTCCACCGCTGTGAATATCAAGAATTAAAAAACAACGTATATACTACTACTATAGGAGGTTGTTATGATAAGTAGGGAGATGGTTTAATGAAGTGAAAAGAGTACAATGACAGTGGACCGGAAATGCAGGTAACGACATAATAAAATATGAACAAAATGTGAGACAAACAAACTCAGAGATACTCAGAGATCAATTTCTTTTTATAACTATTTTTGAAGCGGTTAATTTGTGTACAACTAGTTAGAGTAGAGTCAAGCGAGTTCCAGATTTTAGGTCCATTATAGATTATTGAATGACGAAGTACTTTAGATTTAATATTATCAATAATAAAGTTATTAGCGTTTCTAGTGTTATAATTGTGAAGATCTTTATGTTTAGAGAAGAAACCCCCAAAAGAATTTGGGAGAGCGTTATTATTGAAACGGAACATAAATAAAGCAGTTTGAAGTTTGTTGATATCGAAGATATTAAGAGTATTAAAGTTGTGAAATAGAGGCATTGAATGCGAGTCGTATGATGTACCAGCGCAGATACGCAAAGCCTTCTTTTGATAGATAAATAGTTTGTCGATTTTTGTCATATCCGTGCTCGACCATGGGCTTAGGGATATATGTTTGGATAGAGTAATTGCCCATGCAATGTTGCAATAAGATATGTATGGCAAGACAAGTGTATTATAAAGAGTAAGCAGAATAGAAGAGGGAAGGTCATAGCGTAATCGCCGGAGTATACCGATACTTCTAGACACCCGAGTACATGTATTAGCGATGTGAAGTTTCCAGTTTAGATGTTTATCAATGATAACGCCGAGGAATTTGGTATGGTTAACAGGTGAAATAGGAGTAGAATCAATAGAAATGGTAGCAGAATGTACGGAGGTATGCCGATTAGAGCCGAATAGAATATAATTGGTCTTGTTAACGTTAACATGTAAATGAACACAAACGTTTACATTTCATATTTATTAGAGTTTACAAGTATATGTTTTGGGGTATGTACCCTACCCTGATTTAAACGGCAGTTTAAATTCCCCTATTTGAGAGCTTTCCAAAAATGTATCATTTTGCTATTTTAGGTTTAATATTTTTTTCGTTACAGTCATGTATGTAAAACCGATGAATTAGGGCAAGTTCACTGTGTAGCGAATAGGGAAAAAGCTAAAGACAATGCAATCGATTCATGATTACAATTGTTACATAATAGTTGTCACGTTTGTTGAAACAGAATCTTAAAGAATATAAAATAATCTATATGAGGAGTTATTTTAAATTGAACGTAGAATTGGGAACATTTTCTATATTCCCCGTAGAGATTGCACATAGCGCCACCGCCACCGCCACCACCCCTGACTTTCAC